>JAQFVV010006510.1:163249-460749 GCA_028023455.1 Epiperipatus broadwayi
AAATTATTTTTTTTTGTACAATTTTTTGTTTGTTAAAAAGAGGAAAGTCTGTTTAATCAGATATCGATCTTTGTAGTAAATTTTTTGTAAATGATTGTTTTTCACTTTGGAAGCTTATAATGGGTCAGAACTATGACTTGAAATTGTCTTATCAAGATCTGTAGAAGGAAGCTCAAAGATTTGAAGTGTGTTACCTGATGTTAAAAGAAAAAAAAAACCAAAGAAAGGAAAATAAGAATTGAGTCTATTTTTTTTTTTAAACAAAAGTGTCTGGAAAAGGATTAAAACTTTTCAGTTGAAAATAATATAGTTGGAAAATAAATTAGAGATCTAATTAAAACAAATGATCCAAAAATAGTAAGTGAGCTATCTCCTTGGATTGGTTAAGGTGTAGTTAAATATTATCTGCTCATTGGCACACATACTTTAAAATCCAACATGTAAATAGAATAAAAAAAAAATGTTAGTAAAATTGAAAGAGCAAGTTTTAGAAACAAGTTTTAAATTATTTTCTCCCCCTCCCTTCCAAGCGCTGAAATCTATACTGAACTTGAAACAAAATAATCTAATATTCTAATACTACTCATTATTTCACATTCACTCACAATTATACACATATAAAATATCATTATGTATGTGCGTGTTTTATCCCATAATAACAAAATATTATTAAAAACCAAAATAATAATAACATATCTGTTAAAACTAAAATCATAACACCATAAAAAAAAAATTGTTTTACACATTAATATTGTAAAATTAATAAACAAATAATTTTCATACTTTCAAGGTCATTTATGAAGCTCAAAGTTATTATTAGTAAGACATTCTTGTTTTAATCGATCTGAATAGTCTTTAAAAGTTCTTTAAATAAAATATACCACTTTATTGCTAAAATGTTTATTAAGACTGATATCATAAAGAAAATAGATATAAAAAGTCATATTACCGATCTTTTGTTTGTGGTGAATTTCCAAGGGTTCAAACTTGTCTATATTTCTGCAGCTACTATGTGGGAACAATCTCTTTCTTGAGGTGTATAACTATTTGATGATGGTGACTCTATTGAGGTTATTTGCTTTAGTGGATAATTTGGAAATCATTATATTAATTTTTCTTCTCTTCCTGTCAAGCATGTGGATGAAATACAGCAGTTGTTTTCACATTTGTAAATTTTCTTGAGTTTAAAATCAGTTGTTGGAACAATTAATTGGACTTGATGATTAATATTTATCAGTAGATTAATTCATCTTCTTTGAATGCAGGTGAATGCTTTCTTCCTTCTATTAAAAACATCTTATTTATCTGGTCAGTTGAAAGGTGTAGAATATTATTTAGACACATCTTTTCTTTCCTATGTGATGTGCAGCTTCCTCCAGATGGTCCAGCAAATGGAATATACATATAATTTTTCTAGCCCGCCATTTCTTATATTTTCAACATTCAAATTTGATAGTTTAATAATCTGAATCAATCACAATAATAATCTTAATAATTCAAGACAGCTTTTTATATCCAATTTTTAACTAACTTAACCAATCAGAGATAGCATCACTTACTATTTTTGGACAAATTTGTTTTAATTAGATCTCTAATTTATTTTCAACTATATTATTTTTCAACTGAAAAGTTTAATCCTTTTTCCAGACACTTTTGTTTAAAAAAAAAAAATAGACTCAATTCTTATTTCCTTTCTTTTGTTTTTTTTTCTTTTTAACATCCAGGTAACACTTCAAATCTTTGAGCTTCCTTCTTTAGATCTTGATAAGACAATTTCAAAAATCATAGTTCTGACCCATTATAAGCTTCCAAAGTGAAAAACAATTATTTACAAAAAAAAATTGCTACAAAGATTGATATCTGATTAAACAGATTTCCTCTTTTAACAAACAATTGTACAAAAAAAAATAATTTAACAGATTTAATACTTCCTTTTCTTTCAATATTTAGGAAATGTAAAATTTTGTATGTAATGTACACACATCCTTCATTCTTTCAAATCATTCATAAACTAACCTTAAATACTATAATTGCTAGCTTAGTAATTATAACCCAATTATTTAATTAAATCTGTAACTTTTAAATCCCAATTATAATTAAAGAAAAGCAAAATAAAAGTATAGAATAAAATATTAGAATTGATCAAGCATAGGTTAGTTTTAAAGAAAGTTAAAATGTTTAATATTTGAAATATAAAACAATTAAATAATTTACACATACATTGCCTATATGTATGCATTATAACTTTGATTTTTAAAGAAAAATTAAATATTAAATAGTTTAAATGTGTGTATTACCTTTCTATCAACACACAAACAAGTAAAGCATGTAATTGTTGACCCATTCTTTCTCTGTTTAAAGCTTTTAGAACTGGACCTTGTAGGGTTTAAACTTGGATGCCCTACAACTTCCTTTATGGTTATATAAAATTGTGATGATGATTTTGTTTGACCTTTTCTACATGCACATTACTATAAATTTGGCTAGTGACCAAATTGTAATGGCACAATATATATATATATATATATATATATATATATATATATATATATATATATATATATATATATATATATATATATATATATATATATATATATATATATATATATATATATATATATTAGTGCAATGTAAATTTAAAAACTGATTACCAGATGTATAGAAAGATTGCAGTAAAGCAATCACAAAATTTACTGGGCATAGTACCATGTGAAAATATAAACCCTTAAAACCAATAAAGAGAGACTTCAAATAGTGTCTGTAGGATAACAGCCACAATGGTTATGTATATACCACATGGAATTGTATGCAGGCAGAGAATAAAATTCTGATTCCTGCCTATGCTTGATATTCATTCTGTGGAATCAGTAGTTTTGCCACATCTTGCATCACTTTATTTTCAACTCTATAGCTAGCAAATGAGCTACATGCAAATAAATTATATCTATGTGGGACAATAAATATAACAAGATAGCATTACTAATGTGCTTAAAAATATAAACATCACTTATGTACACCAAAACTATAAAATGAAGAGATGAAACTCATTTTATCATTAATACAGACAGTAAATAGTCTACAATTTCTAGTTTTAGTTAGACAAGAAGCCAATTTCTATGATAAAAAATGCATATCCATCCTCTGGAAATGATTTGTTTTGTATCTTTTATTAGGATGAATCTTTTTCTTTTAGATGCTTTTGAGATTTGTTAACTTTTGAGATACAAGATAAAAATGAAGAATTCTTATGCAAATTGTTTTGGAGATTCTGAAGCTATGGATTATCTCAGACAAGAAGTATTATATATGGTTTGAAGGATAATTTTACAAGGAATATAAAGAAATTATCAATAAATATATAATTTAAATTTAATTAATGATAAATTAGAAATTATGAACAAACAATAAAGTAATAATTATGTTGGATGTGAAATTTCTTTTTCCTTATTTTTTCAATGGTGATCAATATTTGTCCTAGCCTTATTATTTTCTTTAGTTTTTTTAGTTTTTATCAATGTAATGTTTATTGCTTTAACATAGTTAAAACTGAAGTTATTGTGAAAATTGTGTCTCAAGTCAATATGGCACATGAATGCACAACCAGTTAAAAGATGTGTAACATCTGCTTAAAGTTAGAATTTAAATACATTAAGCTTAAAAATCGCTAAGTTGAAAGCGGTTTTAAATTAAATAAGTTTTTATAATTAGTTTAGTTTCATTGTTTTTGAAATGATTATATTTACTATTCATGTGTGTACAGATGTTATGCATTCATGTAGACAAATTAAAAAGTTTTGAAAGGGATTATGAAAAGTAGTCTATTTTAAAAAGGATACTTTAAATAATGACAATCTAAAAGAGCTTTTAAAGAGAGTGAAAAGAGTGTTTGTTTTAAATAAAATAAGTTTGATTTAATTAAATACATATTTTTATTAAACTTAAATAAATGACTTATTTAATAATTAACTAAACTAAATAAGAGTTAATTATTTTATTGTCTAGACATCATATGTTTAGAAAAGTCTTAACAAGTAAGTTTAAGACCAGAAATCTATTTATAAATGATCTAAATATTTAGAAAGATTAAAAATATACTAAAGATTAAACATCTTGCTGTAATACTTCAAATGGACTGTTAAATTATACCATATGACAAATATTACAGTAAAATAAGAACACACACAGGTGTTTATAAAAGTGGAAAATAAAAGCACATTATCTTTAAAAATAGCTTTATTTTTACTTATTCAGTTTTAAAAGTTTTTCAGTTCATTTTATTTTAAATTGTTTATTATTTTTATCAGTTTAAATATCCAAGTAAGAAGTCAAAGTTATTCTTCTAGTCCTGCTCTACCATGCATGTTTAATCTATTCATGAAGTAATAAATCACTGAAAATGCAGCAATAATATTTTTATAAAAAAATAGAAAGCATTTTGAATGGAAAAGTTATTGGAAACCTATAAGACATTGAGATATGGATATGTTTATTTTATTCTATTTATAGGCTTTCAGTTAATTCAAACTTTTGGCTAGTAAAACTTTTAAGAAACAGTCCACTATAACTTTTCAATTCATTACTGACACTAATTCTAGTTTTTAATAATGTTACCTGTTATATTTAAGAATGCAAAACTGTTATATTTCTATCAATCCAAAAGAGTTGCGGTAATGGATTGCTTAAAAGTTATTACTAGTCTTAAAAACAAGATAAAATGGGATAATTTTAAACAGCTATATATACAGTTCTAATGAAGGAGAATATCATAAGGATCAGCTTTTTCAATACTTTAAAAAAGCCATTGATCATTCATTTTTCTGCCAATACAATATTTTATTGTTATAATTTATTAATCCACAATTCATCCATTGATTTATTTAAAGCATATTGTCATTGTTTTGTTAAAAAAAATCAAATTAACTTTATGCTTTAATATTAACAAAACAATGTTTATATTTATAAAGGAACTGTTTGTTTCTATACCTCCTCTTATCTTATTTTCCTTTAAATTTATATTTCAATAATGGACAATGCTGTGAAAAAATTACTGCTCTTCACTGTTGTGTGCATATTTATTTTAACTACGATAATGAAAGACAGTGTTAGGATATATTTCGTTAATGAAAATAACAAAATGATTACTCAATTAAAAGAATTAATTTCATTTTAAAATTGAAATAACTTTTATTTCTTAATTTAAATAGGTAAGTAAAATATAGCTTATGTTTACATTTTATAAATTTGAATTTATTCATATTATTATTATTATTATTATTATTATTATTATTATTATTATTATTATTATTATTATTATTATTATTATTATTATTATTATTATTATTATTATTATTATTATTATTATTATTATTATTATTATTATTATTATTATTATTATTATTATTATTATTATTATTATTATTATTATTATTATTATTATTATTATTATTATTATTATTATTATTATTATTATTATTATTATTATTATTATTATTATTATTATTATCATCACCATCATCAGATTCATGCCCTGTGTGGTTATTAATTGGTACACTTCATAGAGACAGGTATCAATTTAGATATTTTTATGTATATATTTTATTGCTTTTGTATAGTTTAAGCCCCTCAATGAAAGAAAGTGTCTCACTGGTTTTGCCAATGCCTGCACAAAGATTCTGGGTGCCCCCTGTATATTTTCCACCATCCTGCTTATAATTTAGTATTAGTGTGTATTTTAAGGCTTGTCCATCTTTCAAATTATTTTACCAGTTCTATTATAATTTAAATTTAACTATATTGATAGTATTGAGCCTATCTATTTCCATGTCTTTCAAAGCTATTACTATAGTGGTGTTGTTTTAAGTATTTTTGCATAATATTTTGCTATCTATAGAAAATCTATAAGAAATGTATTTCCTGCATTGATTTTCTGACATTGATGACTCTGTAATGTATTCAATATCTTACTACTGGCCTTAGTATAGGCATATATGTGTGTTATTTTTATCTGAATACCTAATAGTAAAAAAGATAGTATCAAGTAAAATTTGAAAACATTTCGAGTAATATAATTGCTTTTATCATAATTTAAAAAAAAAAAAAAAGCTTTGTAATTAAATATTTATTGTAAAGTATACCAATATTTCTGTTAGTACAATTTGTTAAATTAAAAGTAATACTTATTGCAAATATTTTCAATAATATATTAAATATTATATTATTTTATAAATAAATATTTTTGCTATTTACTAAGTAGGTACTTCTTTCTTTGCCATTATTACATTCATTTATCCAGAAAAACTAAATAAAATGTTATTATTCATTATAAGAGTACATTTCAAGAATCACATAAAATTTATTTATGCATTTTGTTTACTAATTATTTCACTTGAATTGTAATAAGATACATGCTATGTTGATTTGCCTTTATTTAAAATGTACTTTATAATGTAGTTGGTTGCATAAAATTACCCTTTCTATCTTCTGCATTATTTAATTTTTTGTACTTGGTATAAGTTCATATTTGAAGATAATAGAATTAAATATGTTTATAAATAGTATAAATTAAATATTTAAATAAGAAATTTCAAAATATTTAAGAAGTGTTTCATATGCTAGCCATATGTTATCTAAAGGGTCAAGATACTTGATTTTTGTATATTTGCATATTTTTTTGCCTATGGTGTAAGATATCCTATGATAAAATCATAAGATAAAATCAGAATATGCACTGCATAACTTAAATAGTAATAGCATTTAATAGAGTTAAATGGTATAATATAATAATATTTTTACTTGTATCAAATACATGTATAAACCCTGAGATATAGATAAAGTATAACTCCTTGAGAAAAGATTTACAATTTAAAAAGAACCTGCATTTAAATAATAAGAACCTGATTTAAATTTTAAATATAACAAGAACCTGATATTTTAGCATTTGTAGTTAGATTATATTTATCTATAAAAGGACTCATACTCTTATCAAATCCGTAGCTATTATGTGGACTACCCATGTGACATTTGTTCCAGATTACAGATGTAAGACATGTATATATACATATAAGGAACTTGAATATATACTTTTCAGCTCCCTGCATCTATCCAATCCATCTTATACAACTGATACACATGCCCACATATGTCTACATATACATAGAATTAAAATCCTTTACACGTTAAACTTTCTAATGTTATAGAATTGTAAGTGTTTTGAGAGATTATGTAATATTTGACAAAGGATAGATTGAGTGAATTATTATAAATATTGTGAAAGAAATGTGTTTAAAAACAGACAATTATTAGATAAATTATGTTACAAGCATCAAAGCGATAATGATTAATAACATCATTTAAAAAATGCAAACGTTTTTTTTTTTTTTAATATTTGACCAAAAGGGAAAAAGGGTATATTACAAATTTCGAACCTACCAATTCTATATAAGATTTTTACTAAAATTATTACAAATTGTTTACAGAGGATTTTACATTCAAATTAACCAAAAACAAATTTAATTTTTAAAAATGTTTAAAGCATTATATATCACATTCAAGCATTAAAATAAGTAATAAAAAGACAATTAAAGGAATTTCGATTTTGTATGGATATCTAGATTATAAAGATTATTTAGACTATAAGTTTTTCTAATATAATTAAAAAGTTGAAACAACATAATATAAATACAGATTATAATATGTTCCAAAAAATGAGCTATAAAAACGATATAAAAGTAAATGATTATATGTTTTAATAAAATAAAAATAGCAATTTTAGTTTTGTGTGTGTGTGAATTAAAACATGCAATCTAAGGCAAAAACAATATGATTATTTAAAATAATGAGATTTTGTAAATAATGTGAATGCTTTTACAAATAATGCCTCAGGCTGCAGAAAATATTTCATATAATAGCTTAGATCTACCAAATGAATATAAACAAATAAAAAAAAAAGAATGAAAATTAGAAAGAGGTTGTAATAAATTACATCTTAATAAATTATATGTACTTTAATAAAACTATTACTACAAATAGAAAGAGAAAAATCAATTGTGCAATTAAACTTAAATAGAGTGTGTTGATAAAAGTAATACAGAAAATATAGCTGTGCTTTTTTTAATAAATATGTTATATCAGAGTTTATTACAGGTTAAAAAACTGAACAATTATAAAAAGTAATTTGAGATTATACATAAATCAAACATGGAAGATTATATATTATGACTAAAAAGTGAAATCAGAATTAAAATATGTGAATCAGAAAACAAGTGACTATTGTTCATATCATTAAAGAAATTAAAAGGTTATAATAAACTCTAAACAAACATTACTAAACAAATTACATGTTCAAATTATAAATAAAATCATAGATTAAACCCTTTAAAACCCACTATTATTATCTTCTTTAATGTGAACAAAATGTAATGTGGAAATCAAATGTCAAATCTCATTTCACTCAATTTTAAAGATGCTACACATATGATTGCTGTGGATGGCAATGAGACATGACTATTACATTAAAAAGCTGATAAAGTCTTTGATAAAATGGATTCTTGTCCAACATCCCCATATCCTCTCACTATTTCTAATGTTCCAGAAAGTCTAAAAATATGCCAATGTCATACTCATAGTTTACAGTTTCTTCTCTACGTTATTTTTTTTAAAAAGCAGTATAGTCACCAGTAGACATTGGTATTTTGTGATCTCTGCAACCCATGTAAAATGAAATAACACTGATACAAATATTTTCTGTTGTTTCTCAATGAACAATTGAAACTTCAAGCTAATGATGATACTTTTCTTGCCATGCCAATAAAGTTTCTCCAAAAAAAAAGAATATTTCTCAGAGTCATATGTATCAAAAAGTTCTAGATTAATTGATTGTTTTCCATAAAAGTGTATGGCAAACATGTTTACGAACCACATAATTTATACCTGGTATCACACACAGAGACTGGATCTACTATTTGAGCTCTTATAAATGGATAATCTCTAGAATCAATTAGAGGATGATAATAAGTGTATGTTAGACCTTTGACTTATCTTACTATGTAATTGATGGCAGAAACATCAGGTAATTTATTACTGTCATTGGCTATATCTCTATCATAAAGTGTGGCCAAGCATGAAAATAAAACAATATCTCTATAACCAAAGATCCCATGCAAAAACATCTGTCTGGTTTTATATTTCCCTTGAAGATTGGTATCTCAAATTTTCCAGCTTCACACAATCAGATGGAAAATAATTTACAGAAAGATAAACCTGCAACTTAGATTTGTAAAATTCCATGACCTACACCAAAGGTACACAAGAAAGCAGTCATATTCATCAAGTATTAATGGCATGTTTTCTCCTAATAATATCTTTAGTCAATAAGTTTGAGTGCTATGATCTTCTAGGTCGAAAGCATTGCTCAATGAATTATTAGTTAAATTGTGAAATAAAGTTTAATATTTTCTTAGAAATTGAATTAATGCTTCTTATAGAAAAAAATTACTATAAAAGAATGACTGAAGTTTCAAACTGAATCTCCAAATCAGAAAACATCCAAAAATAGAACACGTGAGAGAAGAAACTGCATATAAAGAATGATTTAAGCTTAGAGATATATATTCTGTAATGAAATACTTTTACTTAAAATGGAGTAATTCTAAATATATATATATATATATTAAAACTAAATATGCTTATCAATATTGTGATTTAAATAAATAAAATGTTTTTCTAAATAGCTTTAAGTAATTTAGTCAATAAATTTACATACTAAATCAGAATTTATAATTTCAATCAATACCACCCCCCCCCCGCCTTACTAGAAAATTCTTCCTGAGGTTATAACAATCAACTTTGTTTGGCTATCGTTAATAGCTAAGTTCCCACACCAGAACAGTGAACTCTGAATCTTATAAATACAAAATCAAAGCTAATTAGATTTAAAACATGAAAAATCATGAAAGCAGTCTTTAAATATTAAATTTTGCTATATTAAAACAAAAATGCTAAACCTTTCTGGAAACAATTCAAGATTATTAACACCTTAGACAGTATTTAATTTAAAAGTAATTTTTCATATTTAATTAAAAACCAAACATGCATGCCATTAAACTACAATTTAAAAACTAATTCTCCAAATAATTTGACACAATTCACTAATAAATATGCCTATCAAATCAAACTTTTAAATTATTGTATAACATAAAAATATTTTGGAAGTTTAAAACATTCTTTGTCAGATAATTACTAGTTTTAGCCAAAATCCTATATTATAACAGTAACCTTTCAAACTTATAAATATCAAACCAAAGACTAATCAGATTTCAAACACTTATCTTAAGGGTAATATGATGGAGTTTTATGTTATACAGTATTCTATTTAACAACTGAAATCATTGGTTGGATTAAATAAGTTATTTCAAGAAATAATATATAAGTATATAAATCAATGTATGTATATATAGCAATGAACTATTGATCCACTTGTCAAGCATTGGTAGCCTAGTGGTTACCATAGCTATCATCCAAGCAGCTGGCCCAGGGTTCACCTCCAGGCCAATGCATTTGACATATAAAAAACAAAAAAACTATTGATCTACTTTTAAGCATCCATTGAAAAAATGGTTATTCTATCAGATGATCATTATAAACCTTTAAAGATGAGAGATATGTATCAAAATATTTATATAATTCAATATCACCATATCTTTTTATCAATTATTGCTTTATGTAGCTGAATTCAATCTTGGAATATTTTCTGCTTTAATAAATATACTCCTTAGTTATCAAATAACTTCCCAGAATGAGTATCATTATGCCCATATGCACTTAAAATATTACAACTTAAAATCTATTTTTATTTTAAACTTAGTATGTTCCATCAACATGATGTTTTTCTTCTCCAGTATACTGTTCTGATAATCATCTATTTTTATGATACTATCTAGTTGTTTAGTTCACCTTTTTTGTAATTATAAATTTATTTAAACATGATATTTACTAAGGCTTTAACCCCAAGAATATGCGTGAATGCAATATTAGGGACCTCTACACATTTTTACACACATATTCCTGAGGTTAAAGCCTTAGTAAATATTACATCACCTTTTTTGCTGAAGGTTGCATTTATTATTTTTTCATATATGCACTGGATATTTAAAATTGGATTAATGAATAAAAATAACAATTTTATTATCAAGTAAATGCAATGATATATTAAAAGAATAAACTTACCTTGAATAATATTTACTCCAAATCCATTTCCTTTAATATTTAATTCTAGTAGATAGACCAACTATGAAAACATTGAATATCACTTTACTATTTACTAATTACTATTTTGTTTAATTAACTTAACTTTTTAAATTTACTTCAGCATCATTTCTGTGTATCTAGATAACAAGAATACAAACAAAAATAGTAAAATCTGTTTCTGTATCATGCTGATATGTTTGTGATTTGGAACAAACAAATGTATATTTTATCATGTGCTATTTGTGGCATGCATGTTATGCATGCATTTATTGCAATTATATATTATTACAAATAGATGTCATTGTAATGACATGATGCTTTTTTTATCTCAGATACAATTAAATCCTTTTAAAAACTAAACAAAACCTATAAAATTCATTCACTAGTTATCATTAAAAATAAATCTTAACTTTCATCAAAGATCTAAATTCACCAAATAATAATAAATATTTTTCAATATTTACTTATTATCATTTCACTGTAACAAAAAAAAAGAACACTTATTTATAATTGTTAATAAAGAAGAAGATATAAATTAATATTAAAGTTTATCAGCTTAACGTTTTTGAGGATCCATGCCTCATATTCTTAGCCTTCATAAAATGTATAGTAAAATATATGCAAATATTCAAATAAGCTAGTATTACGTAGCCCATTTCTTCGAGATTTCGAAGCAAGTGTCTTTTCTATTAATAGCATGGATGTTTCCATTAATGTAAAATACCTCCTTTATTTTTCTTTTGTGATTGTTTGATTCTGTGCACAATATTATGGGATTGGCAGGTGTGAAGTTGTGTCCAGATTGTTTAGCATGCTCCAAAAATACAGAGGTTGTGTTGCTGTTCCTCAGAGCTCTGTTATACTGTAAAGATGTTGAGCTAGTCTAGTGTTGGTTGTAGCTTTTGTTTCAGCATAATATATAGCATGGCATCTGGCTTGAGGGCAGGCAATGGAGTACATTAATGGAAACATCCATGCTATTAATAGGAAAGACACTTGCTTCGAAATCTCGAAGAAATGGGCTACGTAATACTGGCTTATTTGAATATTTGCATAAATTTTACTATACATTTTATGAAGGCTATGAATATGAGGCATGGATCCTCGAAAACGTTAAGCCGATAAACTTTAATATTAATTTATATCTTCTTATTTATTAACAATTATAAATAAGTGTTTTTGTTACATAATATTAAGAAGTAAAACTATATTCATTTCACTGTGCATGTTTATAATTTTCTGGATATTAACATTTTTTATAAACATTAACTTTTCTAAATAATATTTTACAATCATTGTTATCTATAATACGGTTACGCTAAACGTATCTCAGCTATAAATTATTAACAATATGCATGCCTGTAGCTTCTAAATCTTAATTATATGTGTAAAAAAAAAATCTTAATTTTTATAAAGTACTAAGCACTTGATTTCCTTTCTTAACACATACACAATATATATATATATATATATAAAGTTATTATTTACATACACAATATATATATATATATATATAAAGTTATTATTTAAATACATTTAATAATTGAATCATTATAAATCACAATGGTATCATGAAAGTTTATACATTATGTTACACAACTGAAAAAATCTATGAGTAAATAATTAAAATAAATCCAAATTGTAACAGCAAGAATAAATAAAACTCCACGCAATGGTTTGATTTATAATACTTGCATATGTACGCACAGATAGATAGAAATGCTTCAATAGTAGTAATTATAAAATATACTGCAGGGTCCATTTTTTCTGAATGTCTAATCAGTTTAAGAACGTGGGAAGGAGATCAAATAAATTGTGATATTCATAATGATGAGTAAAATACATTTTATAACAAAGACAAGTGGAATAATATCTATTTAAAAATGAATTTAAAGATAAATTGAGTGTATTAAATCAAAGTAATTATAGAATATAATAATTATTCAGTTTTGATCATATAACATCGTGGGTAAATGAGGCTCTCAGAGCTAACAATGGTTCTTGTTGAGATAAGTGCAGCTAACCAATGAAATTCGATTATATTTATTATTTCATTATATACATATATGCACAAAAATATGTAACATGATGCACATTTTTAACAAATAACTTTATTACTTATTTTAATACAAATTATACCACGTAATATGTACATATTATGTTCAAATATATTGACAAACAGTACATTAACGATATCTACCGAATCTTATAAAAATTACTAAATGTAAGTATGGTGGGATCACTTGTGCATGTTTATGATTTATGCAAATTTATAGTTGTATATTTCAATGATAGTTTTCCTATAAACAAATGTCCTGTTTCATAATTTTTTTAAAAAACCTGATAAGTAAACTGTTTTGTTAAGTAATTTAAACTTGTTTATGATGTGTAATTTTTCAGTGGCTTCAGCACAAACTTTCTAAAGACATGTGTACAGATTAAGATAATTATTTTAATTGTTTATAACTAGTGCACTTAGAGTTTTTTTTAAAAAAAACAATTTATATTATTATTATTACTATTAATAATAATAATAATAATAATAATAATAATAATAATAATAATAATAATAATAAGGTTACACCCCACCTATGACCAACTATCATCAAATATCAATTATATAAAAAACATGTCTCCACAGATATCTCTTCAGACAATATGCAAGTACTCATACTGACAATTTATTCATTAATCCATCCAAATCCGAGCTATGACACCAATATGACAATGCTTAGAATCACCAATCAACAATTACTTTGTAAGTTTAAAAAATGATCTCTGGAGCTAAAGTATTTTGATTTTTTGTTGAGATTAAACCTGCACGCACTGTTCATGACATATATTCTGAGATACCAGAGACTATACAAAAACATAGATCCTTTTTATCCCATATGTCACAGGGCTGAAGAAACACAGAAACATCTTTTCTGTCTTTGTCAACACTAGACAGAAGTCACTATATCATGACAGGAGCATATAGGCAATCTAACACAACCCTCCAGGCAATATTTAATTCATATTACAAAGGCTCTATTCCATTAGTCCATGCAAACACTTTTGTGCTTAATGCATACTGGTGCAATAGGTGCACATTCACCTTAGGCAACAACACAAGCCAAAATCCATCAACATTCAATATCAAACTGGCAAAATTACAATTGAGAGTCAATAAAATTTGTCATCCAGACATTTTTGCAGCAACCTGGTCACTGATAACACAACAATCAAACCCCTAAGATGGCTCCATATACCCACCAATATGTGCCATCAACTAATATTTTTTCTCAAAAAGATGTGACATGTATCTACAAATAAAAATACAGAGAATGTTGTCTTTGACTGCATGCTATTGATATAGAAGACTATAACAAAAAATCAGGAGTTAAACACTGAAGAGCAAACTACACCCAGCACAGCAGTAGACATACAAGTTGATGTTTGCAATTAAACAGTAATAGGTCAAGACTTTTGAGAACTCAGATTAAGCAAGTAATGCTCACAAATGTAATGTATACATATGTATTTGCACCCCCTTAAAGGCATTTGCATAAAACATATCCAAAAAGAAATTAGTAAATGAATAGACTAACTACCATGCCTACCCCAAAATTCCTAATTCTAAAAACACATTTAACAAACACAACAATGTTTCAATATCTTTCTCTCCTAATTTAGTTGTATTTTTGTTCCATCACATATACAAACTTAAACTTGCTCCCTTCACTATAAATGTAAACATATGTAAACGGATGGGCTTATAGCAAATATAACCCTATGGTCATCAATAAAGGTCTTTCTTTGGAACATAATAATAATAATAATAATAATAATAATAATAATAACAACAACAATAATAATAATAATAATAATAACAACAACAACAATAATAATAATAATAATAATAATAATAGTAGTAGTAGTAGTAGTAGTAGTAGTAGTAGTAGTAGTAGTAGTAGTAGTAGTAGTAGTAGTAGTAGTAGTAGTAATAATAATAATAATAATAATAATAATAATAATAATAATAATAATAATAATAATAATAATAATAATAATAATAATAATAATAATAATAATAATAATAATAATAATAATAATAATAATAATAATAATAATAATAATAATAATAATAATAATAATAATAATAATAATAATAATAATAATAATAATAATAATAATAATAATAATAATAATAATAATAATAATAATAATAATAATAATAATAATAATAATAATAATAATAATAATAATAATAATAATAATAATAATAAAGCCAGAGGTAAATCATGCTATTCTGTAGAAGATTGTACATAAGGAGTTGGAATGTGTTTATTTAATGATAAAATATAAATTAAAACATATTTAATCTTATAAATCTGCATAAAATGGAATCAACAATAGAGGAATATAAGAAAATACTTAGTTTTATATAAACAATAACACTCAAAATGACAAGGATTGAGGCATAATTAAACAAAAGATCCTATATAGTCAATGAAATGTGAGGTAATTAAGCAAAAAGTCTTTAGAACAAAAACCAGATATATGTATTAGTGAAATATACATTTATAAAAAAAATTAAGTTACACAGCAAAAGCTTGAAGAAGTGTATTCAAAAATAAAGAAACATAACAAAGAAATCATGAAATACTAAAAGAGACACCTTTAGAACATGACAAAAAAAAACAATAAAAAATATGAAGAATTTTAAAAAATGCATTCAAAATTTGATGAAATGCAATAAAAATTTGAAGAAATTCCATTTAAAACTTGAAGGAATGCAACAAAAAAGATAATAGATGAAATACACAGGCTTGAATGTTGCATCAAAAAAATAAAAAAGTTTGAAGTGGTACAAAAAAACTATAATGAGTCTAAAGATGAAAATAGCAGGTCAAATACAAGAACAAGTAGAACAGAAAATGGAGGATATAGAAAAAAAATACATAATGATTTGCTGTGACTCACCACTCTCTCTACTCTATCTGTATAACACTGATACACTTGAACACATATGTGGCAAAAAGATAAATATTCACCAATATACATATTTCATGCTAAACCAGCAATCATCAATTGGTCCTGACTATCATCTCCACACATATATGAAATAAGTGCCCAGATATTTATTATGATAGCGAATTATCATACTTTAATGAACAGGCTTCAATTAATTCCACATTCCAACTCTTCTACAGTCCATATAATTAAAACTCTGATGATGAAATGCTCAAAGTCCACCCTGAGATCAAGATTCTTGTCACACCCATGTTGGCCTACAGTCAATATGACCCCTCATGTACATGATAAAATCCATTTAATATGCTTAGGGTGGCTTTTTAGTGTTCCATCATCAGATTTTCAATTGGGTGGAAGAGTTGGAGTGTGGATTGGATTGAATCTTGTCCATTAAAGTATGAAGATTGGCTACCTTAATATATATCTGAGCACTATTACATATATTTGTGAAGATGATAATATGGACACCAACTGATAATTTCTGGTTTAGCATGGAATATGTATATTGGTGATTATTTATCTTTTTGACATATAAGTGTTTAAGTGTATCTGTTTTATGATATTGAGTGGAGAGTTGTGGGTCATGTGAAAGACTGTGCTTATATACCCTACATATTACATATATTGATACTTTTATATATTAAGCCTGTATTTCAGTTATAATGATTTACTGAAAATGTGTCAAACTTTCATTAAATTAGGACAAATAAATTGCAGGAAAAATGCAAATTATAGTAGAAAGAGTGTTAAAACTGAAAAATATTGGAAAAGAATAAAGATTTGAAATTTTTTACAGAAACTAAAATAAATTTTGTAAAATAAGATAATGCCTTAACTCAGGCATCCATGAAAATAAATACTGATGTAGATTAGTGCTAAAGTTTACTATATAGGAAATTGTTTGAATTTTTACCTTTAAACAATATGATAATTTTTTTTGCCTAAATATTAAAAAGAAGGATGATAAAAAAGAATATATGAAGAAAGTGAGAAATGGAAATATTTAACCCTAGAAAAGTCTACAAAAGAAAAAAAGACTAAACAATGTAAGTTCAGAAAGAATGAAATACTATAATAGCATTCTGAGTTTAAATCAATATATTTTCATGACCAATCATTAAGTTCCTCTGCCATTGTATGAAATGAAAAAGAAAATGGAAAGAAAAAATGGTAAAAAATATCCACTCCAGAATTAAAAGAATACTATATTTTTGAGTCATCCCAAATCATATCTCCATCTCTGAAGTATATCTGGAAAAAGTGAAACTTTATTTTAGAAAAATAAAGGTGGCTTATTTTCTGTTCATCTGGATTTGTTAAAAAGAAAATGCTTATAAGAAGAATGAAATTAAATGTTTTCAAAAGATATATATATAATTATAATTGAAATAATATTTTTAAACGGTTTATAAACAATTCAAACAATCTTTAAATCCGCAGAAGTACTTTCGGTTACTTTCAAACCTGCCTCAACTGCTATTAAATTCAAAAACTAAAAGCGGAAGCAAACGTCATCAATTCAAATTCCACGAATCTCGTATTTTAATGTTAGAAGCTTGTCGATTTATCAAATGTGTTTTATTCCTGTTTATAAAAATTGCCTCTTTAATTTTTCTTTTACTATGGTTTCTCTCTTCATGAAGAATTTTCACATTTTCAAAATTAAATTTAAATTTATGTTTACATGTTTTTTCATGATCAAAGAAAACTGAAGAAGATATTAAATCACCATTATTTTTATTTTTTACACGCTTATATAACAATTCGTGTTCCTTCAATCTTTTCTCAATGTTGCATCTAGATTCACCTATATATGATAGCATACAATCACAAAAAATTTGATATATGACATTACTTTTTTGCTTGATAGGTATGACATCCTTAGAATTATTAACTAATTTGTTAATATTGTTTGGAACGTAGAATGAAACATTAAATACATTCTTATATAAATCCTTAAAAATTTTACTTGTGGATTTGAAATAAATGGAATAGATATCCATTTTTTATTATTAATCTTCATTTCTTTTAAATTATAATTTTTTAAATTGACTTAAAGTATTGTTTATTTGTTCCATTTTATAACCAATATCAGCAATTCCTTGGCAAATACCTCAATATTTTTCAATTTATCACTTTGGTAACGACATAATTTTTCATTTCGAAACAAAAAAGATTTAAAACTTGCCATCTTATGCATCATTGGTACTTTTGATTTAAAATTTATATATCCTCTTTTTTGCAATGGCTTAATTATTAGTTTATAATTTAATATACTGTTATCTCTTGTGATCATTAAATCTAAATAGTTAATCTTATAATCCTGTTCTTTTTCAATAGTCCATTTCAAGCCATTCAATTTATTTAATTCCTCTATAAGCAAATTTATACTATTAATGTTTCCACAGACAAAAACATCATCCACATATCTT
Source organism: Epiperipatus broadwayi (assembly GCA_028023455.1). Classification (NCBI taxonomy): domain Eukaryota; kingdom Metazoa; phylum Onychophora; class Udeonychophora; order Euonychophora; family Peripatidae; genus Epiperipatus; species Epiperipatus broadwayi. The sequence goes on from JAQFVV010006510.1 coordinate 181,945, forward strand.
TTGTAAATTTTAATATCTCCAAAAATACACATATTTAAAATATTACTCTCATATGTAGATAAAACGAAATTGCAAACTTGTGCAACTACAGGCAATCCCATAGGCCAACCTTTGGTCATTTTATAATATTGACCTTCAAAAGATGCAACAATGTTATCATTAAAAATTTTTAAAGAGTCAATGATAAATTTTATCATATATTTACAAATATTTTTATTTTTTAATGCATGTTCAATTATTTTTATGGAATTCATTCTATCAATAGATCCATACATTTCTGTAACATCCAATGAAGCAATAATATCATTTTCATCAATAATTAAATTTTTAATACTATTTACAAAGTCAAATGATGAAGCAATAGTATTTTCTCCAAATCCTAAAAAGTCTTGTAAAAGTTTACCAATATATTTAGAAGACTGATATATAAAGGAACCACCAAAATCTATCATTACTCGCAAAGGATTACCTTCTTTATGTAATTTTATATTTGATATATCCTTCTTGTGCTATATGTCCTCGTATTTTTGCAAATATAAAATTACATAAAGAAGGTAATCCTTTGCGAGTAATGATAGATTTTGGTGGTTCCTTTATATATCAGTCTTCTAAATATATTGGTAAACTTTTACAAGACTTTTTAGGATTTGGAGAAAATACTATTGCTTCATCATTTGACTTTGTAAATAGTATTAAAAATTTAATTATTGATGAAAATGATATAATTGCTTCATTGTATGTTACAGAAATGTATGGATCTATTGATAGAATGAATTCCATAAAAATAATTGAACATGCATTAAAAAATAAAAATATTTGTAAATATATGATAAAATTTATCATTGACTCTTTAAAATTTTTTAATGATAACATTGTTGCATCTGTTGAAGGTCAATATTATAAAATGACCAAAGGTTGGCCTATGGGATTGCCTGTAGTTGCACAAGTTTGCAATTTCGTTTTATCTACATATGAGAGTAATATTTTAAATATGTGTATTTTTGGAGATATTAAAATTTACAAAAGATATGTGGATGATGTTTTTGTCTGTGGAAACATTAATAGTATAAATTTGCTTATAGAGGAATTAAATAAATTGAATGGCTTGAAATGGACTATTGAAAAAGAACAGGATTATAAGATTAACTATTTAGATTTAATGATCACAAGAGATAACAGTATATTAAATTATAAACTAATAATTAAGCCATTGCAAAAAAGAGGATATATAAATTTTAAATCAAAAGTACCAATGATGCATAAGATGACAAGTTTTAAATCTTTTTTGTTTCGAAATGAAAAATTATGTCGTTACCAAAGTGATAAATTAAAAAATATTGAGATATTTGCCAAGGAATTGCTTGATGTTGGTTATAAAATCGAACAAATAAACAATACTTTAAGTCAGTTTAAAAAAAATTATAATTTAAAAGAAATGAAGATTAATAATAAAAAATGGATATCTATTCCATTTATTTCAAATCCACAAGTAAAATTTTTTAAGGATTTATATAAGAATGTATTTAATGTTTCATTCTACGTTCCAAACAATATTAACAAATTAGTTAATAATTCTAAGGATGTCATACCTATCAAGCAAAAAAGTAATGTCATATATCAAATTTTTTGTGATTGTATGCTATCATATATAGGTGAATCTAGATGCAACATTGAGAAAAGATTGAAGGAACACGAATTGTTATATAAGCGTGTAAAAAATAAAAATAATGGTGATTTAATATCTTCTTCAGTTTTCTTTGATCATGAAAAAACATGTAAACATAAATTTAAATTTAATTTTGAAAATGTGAAAATTCTTCATGAAGAGAGAAACCATAGTAAAAGAAAAATTAAAGAGGCAATTTTTATAAACAGGAATAAAACACATTTGATAAATCGACAATCTTCTAACATTAAAATACGAGATTCGTGGAATTTGAATTGATGACGTTTGCTTCCGCTTTTAGTTTTTGAATTTAATAGCAGTTGAGGCAGGTTTGAAAGTAACCGAAAGTACTTCTAGGATTTAAAGATTGTTTGAATTGTTTATAAACCGTTTAAAAATATTATTTCAATTATAATTACAATATTATTTTTAATTAACGGATATTTTTATTTATTTTATATATATATATATATATATATATATATATATATATATATATATATATATATATATATATATATATATATATATATATATATATATATATAATTACAGTTCTGAAAGTGACATTAAAGATACCAAAAAGAGATATTACTAGTTTAATAGAGAGAAATAGTGACTGTTATTGATAATGAAAAAAAAAAAAATTAATAATTTAGATGTTAAAATGAGATAGAACAACATTTGACCAGAGCAGTTATTTATCAATTTATGTCAGGAATGAAAAATGCTTTTATAGTTTGTTTTAAGGTATAGAGAATATAGAAGATAATATGGGGAAAATATGGTGGAATGAGAAATCACATCATCATTCTTACAAAACAATCAAATTATTATAAAATAATTATTGAATGAGCAGAGTCAGCATAAGCAAAATGAAAAGGTGCATCTCCAGGGTTATAGAGGAGTAATAATCATTAATCATCAACAACCAACAAACACAGTCAAAAATCAACAGTCAGCTTTGTGACTATATTTGGAAGATGTATATTATAGATAGGCTAATTATATAGCCATTGCCATACATAAAACAGAAATATAACACAATTATCTAGATGTACATACTTATGTTCTAATCCATCAAAATATGAAATAAATCAAATAATGCTGGGATACTGAAATATGCTATTCATCATGAATGCTCTGGTCAGGTAGTACATTCTATTCTAATTAATGTTTATCATTGAAAAATGATTTATTATATGCTATATATGTTTGTACATGAGGGAAAGCTTGAGATAAAATATAGCGTAATTCATAGATAAACTATATCAAAAGTAATATAAGAAAATTTTATATTTCGTAATACAATATAAAAAATATTACAATTTAATCTCTGAAGAAAGATGGTCATTAATACTATAATGTTTATTTTTAAATAAAATGTTATAGTATAAAGAAAGTTTAAAAAAGTATTTAATTATTAATAATAAATTAAGGGAATACATTTATATAAATATTTTACAGTGTATGTGTTTTTATGCATTCATTAAAGCAATAAAAAAAAATAACTATCATATTTTTATTTACAAAATGTCTAAATTTCATCCAATTAAATATACTGTAAACAACATTCTTTTTTTTTTCATTAATTTTTGACTTATACAAATAAATAATAATCTCTTTATCAAGAAATTATGTTCTAAAATTTTATAAAACTTTTAGAATTATTTTTAAAATATATTTTATTGCATGAAATACTGCTTATGAAATTAAAAATAAATAAATAAATAAAGAATAAACTGTATTTACTTTTAAATAATTTGAATAAATTTTTTAAATAAACATGATGGATTTTGGCACCTCAATGTGGAAAAACTGTTGTTGGCATAATTTACAATTTATTTACAATTTTTCCTTTTTTAAAAAAAATACAACTGTGTACCATTCTCAGAAGAAAAATGGCTGCTGAAATATTGAATAATATATGAATTGTAATGGTTTTTTAGTTAGTTTGTTAACATTTTTATTTGTTTGGTTAATTTTTTTTTTGGATAGTGTATAATTGAATTGTGTAACTTATGTCATGTGATATGATGCACTGTGACTTCTCCTTATATGCAGTCAGGAATGTTTCAGCCACTATGCTTAGAGAAACTGTTAGTGACTTTACCCTCCCTTTCCATTCCCCACCTCAAATTATTTCCATATTCTTATCTATCTTGCTCCATCCCATTTCCACAATGTAATCCTTCTCAATTCCATGATCTTTATAACTAAGTCTCTCTTATCTTTTACCAAACCCAGCATAAAAGCCATGAACCCCTTTTCTGTATAATCACTTTGTTTATATTTATTCTTTGACAACATCATTATTTGTCCCATTCTGCTTTCATGCATTTACATTCAAGTAATAGATGTCTAATATTTTCTGTCTTCTACTAGATACAGCATAGTTTTTGGCTCCACTATGCAAGCATATCTAATTAAAATTAATCGTTTTGAAATGAGCTAATATAGTTAAATAAATAAAGTAACATATTATAAAAAAGTATAAAGCTTACATCATTTATTAGAATTGTTTGTTAATTAAGATAAAATAAAAAAAAAACCCAAACAGAATATCTTAAAATTCCCATAGCATGGTAATAATAAGTTTTCAGAGAAAGTTGTTATCCTAAACTAAAACAAGTTAAGTAGTCTAAAGAAAACAAAAAATAATTATTATAATAGGTTTACATCATTCTATAAAATTAATGAATGACTTTATTTAAAATGTATAACTTAAATGTGACTTTTAAATTGAATAATTAATATAAAAATTAAAGTTTGTTTAAAAGAAAACCTCTTAAAATGATAAAACCAAATGTAAAGTAAAATATATGCAAGTGAATGTATGTTTTTTAAAAAACTCTTTATTTTATTATAGACAACAAATTATCCATAACAAGTAAAATAAATGTGCTTCAAATTTTAAATCACAATTAGAACTTAATATGGTTTAGTAAAGATTTTGAAGTATTTTGTTGATGATGATTATTATTATTATTATTATTATTATTATTATTATTATTATTATTATTATTATTATTATTATTATTATTATTATTATTATTATTATTATTATTATTATTATTATTATTATTATTATTATTATTATTATTATTATTATTATTATTATTATTATTATTATTATTATTATTATTATTATTATTATTATTATTATTATTATTATTATTATTATTATTATTATTATTATTATTATTATTATTATTATTATTTGCTTGTATCTTAGCATAAATAATTAAATACTTTACTTCTTTCACAAAATGCAGATCTGCAGTGGGTTAAAATACTTGGAACATAAAAATGGCTTGCAGTAAGAGAAATTTCAGATTTACTTTTAACTTCTTTATGTTACCATAAAAGCATAATAAAAGAAAAAATAACAGATTCTTGATATATTAAGGACAAAATATTATAGCTCATTTTTATTTATATTATTTAAAAAGTTAACTTACTTTAATGATATAACATCAGTTAACCATTTGTTTTTATTTTTGAATTTTCATTATGGAATTAATGATTTATGATGCTCTTCATAACAATTTCCTCTCAAAACAAAAAAAAAGTATTTGAAATTTTATTTTAAACTTTTTAAATGCATGCTTATCATTACCTTATTTATAGTATTATATAAAAAATATCCAATCTGTGAAAGAGATTTGCAATTTTTCCACCACTTTGTGAAAAACTGTACTAATATAAGCTATATTTAAAACAAATAACTATAGTTAATATTAATTCCATTTTTTTAAACAAATGTAATTTATAAATACACATTTTCTTAAATAGAGATAGTTGGAGTAGATGGATGATTATTGTAACATCTTGAATTATCCTGCCATTTTGCAATATATACTAAATTATAATTTTTTTAAATTTAATTTGTAATTTTGTATATACAGGCAGTCTCCTAATTTTGAACACTCAAGTTATAAACATTTCACTATTACATAATCACTTTGAACTTTAGATCTTTATCTATGCACATACCTTTATCTATAATTAGTGCTATATACAGTAGAAAAAAATGGATATTCAAAATTGTACAGTATTTAGCACTTTAATAATTAAAAAATTCCTTTTAGTAATTAATGCTACAAATTTACAGTATCTGAAAAAAAAAACTTATTTACATACATTTACAATTGAATTTTTTCTAATGAAAAATAAAGTTTGGAATTTAGGAAATAATTAAAAGCATATTTTAGAGAACAATAAGAACTTATATAAAATAGAAATCTTCTATCTCTTTGACAATAATTACTTTTGTTTTTAGCATTGTCACAGACTGTCTTGAACAGGATCATGTTGATTAGTGATTGTTTTTAAAAGTAGTTAGTACATGATTATGTTACATATAAACTATAAATATTTCTGTTTTGGTGAATTCTTTTCATTCTTATTAATTAAAAACATGAGTGAAAAACAAAAAAAAACAGCAGTGTTGATATAACCAAGAAAAATCAAGGTCTCATAAACCCCAAACAGTTGAAACCAAATGGATATAATTAGTTGTTCTGAAAATGGTAAATTTTTTGCTTCAATCACACGTTCATGAAATTTAAACTGATTAACAATATATACAATTGTGAAAAACAAAAAAAAAATTAAGGAATATGTTAAAAATTTTAAAAATATTTCTTCATGGCAGAGTAATGGATGAAATGGAGAAATTTTTGGCTTTATGGATTGAAGATCAACATCAAAAAGGCATCTTAGTGACTTTACAATTATTCAAGATAAGCTCTTAGATTTTATGAAGAGTGGAAGAAAGAATTAAAAGAAGAGTGCTGTTGAATTTGTAGCAAGAAATGGCGGGTTTCACAAATTTAAAATGAGATATTTGTTACATAATATTAAATGTACTAGGCAAGAAGCCAGTGAACTTATTTCCATTTTTTTTAATATCATTAAAGATAGAGCTTATTTTCCAGAACTAGTCTTCAATGTATATGAGACAGGATTATTTTGGAAAAAGATGCCTCAATATACATATTTAGCAAAGAAAGAATCATTTGCACCTGGGCACAAACCTTCTAAAACAGATTAACATTGCTTTTTGGAGATAATTTAGTTGGTGATTTTTAATTGAAGCCAATGCTAATTTATCAGATAGAAAATCCTAAAACATTGAAAGGAAAAGATAAAAGAATGCTTCCAGTCATTTGAAAATCAAATACTAAAGCCATGGCTACTGCACATCTTTTTAAAGATTGGTTCTTACATCATTTTAGACCATCTGTTAGGCAGTATTGTAGTGAGAATAATTTACCATTTTAGGCAATTTTCCTGGACATCCAAAATCCCTGCAAAATTTATATCCAGAAGTTAATGTTGTGTTTCTCTCTCCTAATACTACAAATGAAATACAACATATGAACCAAACTGTGATAGCTACTTTTAAGCAATATTATATGAGTAGATTAATGATTCAAGCAATCAAAGCAATTGGCAAGGAAGGTGGACCTACATTAAGAGATTTTTTGGAAAAGTTATAGTATACGGATTGTAATAAGTATTATTGGGGATGCATGAGCTGAAATAAGAGAGTCAACAATAAAAAAGGTTATTGGTAAAAATATATCCACAAATGATGAATTCTTCTATGGAAATTGAAAAAACTCCTGAAGATATCACAACTGAAAGAAGATATAATAACAACATTCCATTCTTCTTACACTTTAAAGCAAATTTTTTTTATTAATTTTACAGTTTCAACTGTTCCTAGCATTCTTCATCAGATCTACAAAATTTTAAACATATCAATACAGTTATATTTTATACATATAGCTATTACAATGTTATAATTTTACCAACTTAATTATTAACCTCACTTTATTTATAAAACTTACTATTGTATAACTTTAAAATCTACTTTACCCTTTATTCTTCTTATTATTTTTATTCTTAATTATCCATAATTTTATAAATTCAATGTAATATTTATGAAATGTTTCTTTTATTACTATATTCATACATTTATCCTTATTTAACATCCGTTCAGGTTAGATTGTCCCAGCATATATATTCATATAATAGAGCTATGGCCGATTCATCCCACCCATCAATATTTGTACAGCATGCAATTGCAGCAGGTCATGCATGCAAGCTGGATAAACCTAAAATTATGTATAGGGAATGAAGTGATCTGAAAAGAAAAATCAAGAAGGCATTTTTTATTATTTCGGATAAGCACACATTGAATAAAAGAGAATCGTTTTATGCTTTATCAAAGAAGTTGCGTGCTAAAGCGATTTAACCCTCATTTTCATATTAGCCTATATTATTTTATACATTTGAATATTAGTATACTGTTTTGGAAATTGTGTTGTACTTGATAATGAAGGTTAAGCTTTTGAAAACATTTGGATAATTTATAATTTGTTGATATTTATCTATATATCATATTTTGTCATTTGAGATATATTTTGAATTAATGTGTGTATTTATTTTAACGGATTTAAATTTTACATATTACTATATTCATAAATTTAATGTTAATTAAAATTTAACCTTATTTTACATTTCACCTATTATCTTAATTTTCAATTATCTTATTCCATTCCTTCGTTTCATTTTATTCATATTTTATTCCGTCTTCTACTATTTACTTATTTTTATAAAATTCTTTCATTTCTTATATGTATTTTAATTTTTATTTACCTTATTATTTACTAATATTCTCTTTCCTCCATTTTCCATCCCATCATACATTCTAATTGATGTGATATGATGTATTGTGGCTTCTCATTAAATGAAGTCAAGAATATCTCAGAAATTATGCCCAGATAAACCTGTTAGCCACTTTATTTTTCATTCCCCACTCTCAATTTTCCCATATTCTGTTCCATCCCATTTCCACAACATAATCTTTGTCAACTCTATAACCTTTATATCTAAATCCCCTTTATCTTTTCCCAATCCCAGCATAAACACCAATAATTCACTTTCTGTAGAATCACTTTTTTCATATTTATTGTTCCATAACTTCATTATACATACTCTTTCTGTTTTCAAGCATTTACATTCAATTAACAAATGCCTAATATTTTCTATTTTTTCCTTACATAATTTACAAAATAAATCACCCATTTTTTTCCATTTACATGTATATTCTCTTGTAGCTAAAGATCCCGCTCGAGCCTTAAATAATAAAGTACTTTCCTTACTATTATCATATATTAACTCACACCTAATATTCTGTTTATTTCTATATATGTTTAAACTCTTTTTACTCTCCATACTATTTCTCCATCTCTCTAACTCCCTATTCTTTATTAATAAATCTATTCTTTTATCCCATTCCTTACTACTACAACACTCAACAATCCTCTTAACACAATCACTCCATCTTTTTATCTCTATATTTTTATCTATAAATGGCTCCCTCTATTATCTATTACACAAACTACTTATTTATTTTATTTCTTACTAGTTTTCACTTTTTATTTTTTATTTATTTTTATACTAAGATATATTGCAATGAAGGAAAAGAATATGATAAGAAAATAAATAGAATAAAGGAAGATTATATAAAAAATGAATATCCGAGAAAGGTAATAAAAAGAATATAAAAAAGTTAGAAGAGTTATATAAAAAAAGTGAAAAGATGAGGAGAAAAAAGAAGGAATACATAGTAATAAAGTTAGTGATAGTAATATAGTAAGACAAATTAATAATATTATTAGAAACATTAATAAACAATTTAAAAATGATATTAAATACAAAGTAGTGAATAAAAGGAAGAAAAATGTAAACAGATATTTTAGACCATAGGTATATAAGTGGAGAAAAGAAATATATAAATGGGGTTTATGATATAGAATGTAGAAAATGTAAGGATAAAGGATTACAAATAAATATGTTGGTGAGACAAAAATTCAATATACACTAGGTTAAAACAACATAAATATGATAGTGGATCACTGGTATATATGCATTTTATGGAGACAGGTTATAAACTAGAAAAAGATTATTAGAATGATAAGTTATGCAAATAGTAGGAGGGATAGAAAAATAAGGGAGGCAATTTTAATAAAAAAGATAAATCCAAATATTAATAGAGAAAGCGGTTTAAAACTATCTTACTATAAAAGTAAATTAAAAAAAGTGAAAACTAGTAAGAAATAAAATAAATAAGTAGTTTGTGTAATAGATAATAGACAGAGTTGTATATAAATAAAAAAGAAATTAGGATGTATGATGAGATAAAAATTGGAGGAAAAAGAGTATTAGTAAATAATAAGGTAAGAAATAAAAATTAAAGTACATATAAGAATTAAAATAATTTTATAAAATATGTAAATGGTAGAAGCAGGAATAAGAAATGGATAAAATGGAATTAAAGAATGGAATAAGATAATTAAAAATTAAGATAATAAGTGAAATGCAAAATAAGGTTAAATTTTAATTAACATTAAATTTATGAATATAGTAATATGTAAAATAAGGATAAATATATGAATATAGTAATATAAGAAATATGTCATAAATATTACTTTGAATTTATAAAATTATGGCAAAGGAAAAAGGTGAATAAATATGATAATAATTAAGAATAGAAATAAGAAGAATAAAGGGTAAATTAGATTTTAAAGTTATACAATAGTAAGTTTTATGAATAAAGTGAGGTTAATAATTAAGTTGGTAAAATTGTAACATTATAATAGATATATGTATGAAATATGGTTATATTGATATAATGTTTAAATTTTTGTAGTTCTGATGAAGACTGCTAGGAACAGTCAAAACTGTAAAATTAATAAATATATTTGGCTTTAATGTGTAAGAAGAGTGGAATGTTATTATATGTTACATATTAAAAAGCAAAAATAAAAAAGGAAAGAGGAAGAGAAACAACAGAAATAGTCAATACAATGAATGAATTAAATTTAGATGTCACTGATTAATATATTTATGAGTTAATGCAATCTCACTCAGAACCTCTATTAAATGAAAACTTGATTAAACTACAATAGATGAATAAAATATGAAATGAAGAAGAACCTGATAATGAACTTATTGTTAAGAATTTGACAATCAAGAATATGAATGAAGCCTTCATGTATCTTGACAAATTTTTGGCTTTCATGGCAAAATGTGATTTCAATGGAGAGCATATATCAAGACACATAATGTTAGATAATTATTTATCAAGAGAAAAAATATATAATTCAATTAACTCTTGATAAGTTTGTAAACAAAATTTGAGATACTATTCAATAAAAAAATAAATACTGTATTTTGAAAACCATTTTTGATATTTTTTTTCCATACCTCAACTTTTAAACAATTTCAAATTCCAAACATTTGTCAGGAACAAACTAAGTTTGTAACTAGGGGACTGCCTGTATATTTTTTCAAACAGTGATTAAATGAAACAACTAATTTTAAGATAAAGGACATAATGGCTCTTAATAAACCTAACATTAATACCTAGTATCTTGGTAAAGTTAACCAATTAGCCTTACCACTTTCTGAATCTCAACCATTACCTTTTTCCATTTTTTACTGAGTTGTCTGAAGGTCATTCATCTGTTGTCATGTTTGTACTTAGTATTATTTATATGCTCATTCAGCTGCTCTTTTGCTCTTGACAATATACCATCTCCACAGCATTCACAATTGCTTGCTTGATAATTTTTTTATGCACATTATCATTTGATCAAATTTTGGATTTTGCTCTTTTTTTTTGCTCTCCTTTTCTTATCTCTGCTCTGTATCTCTTCATTTTTGACTTCCTTTCTTTGTTCTTTTTTCTTTGCTCTACCATAATGTAAGCAGTATATTCAGTTTTGTTGGATTTTGTTATCTTCTATCCTGGTTATCCATATAGATCATCTTATTGCATTCTTCGAAGCTATTTTTTGACTTTGGTTTACAAATATGTCACCATGTGGATCTACATCTGGCTGGTCCTAATTATACAAATTTGATTCAGTAACATTATTTAGATAAATTCTTCATTATCCTTAACTTTTTTTTTCTTCTTGATTATTACCTATTTTTGTTTTGTTGATCCCTTTCCATTCTAACATGGTTTATATAAGTGCGTCCAGTTTCATAACAAAATCATTCATATTTTGTCCATATTGGGTCACTCATTGATATTGCCCTATTCCTGATATTAAACTTTTCCATCATATCCATTCTATAAATAGAACTGTCTCATATTGTACCCTTACTTCTCGATATATATATATATATATACATACATTTCATATACATAACATCTTGTATATATATATATATATATATATATATATATATATATTACAAGATGTTATGTATATACTTAATTTGAAATGTTTTTATATTGATAATATTAAAATTCAATACCATAATTAATAAGAATATTTTTTCTTATATATATAATACATATTTTGCCGGTTCATCCGTGTTAAAAACTTTTAATATTAATATACTGACATTTCGACTTGGTCACACAAATCATCCACAGAGTTATAAAAGGTAGAAAGACGGTTGTAGAGGCACTACAATCACTGATTTTAATAAAACATTAAAATTCCACCAATAGCAAAAATGTTAAATTTAGGAATGGTTTTTAAAAAAATCTTTCTAAATAGGGGGAAGTTTGCATGTATCATCTCACTTATTGATACAATCTGGCCTTTTAAGTATCTCAATGGCTTCTCTAATTTTGCACTGGTAGAGATTATCACATCTGGATATGATCCTGGTACTACAAAAATCAATTTTATGACCTGAATCTATAGTATGGAGTGAGAGTGCTGATGATGATGATTATTGTTTAAATGCATTAGCATGCTCATCTCTCCTAACACTGATGCGATGATTACTCATACCTATGTAAGAAGCTTTACAATTTTTACATGAAATTTGATGGACACCATGAGATTCAAGAGGGATTGAATCCTTAGGCTTGGTTATTATATTGCTGATCTTTTGATGAGCAGAAAATGCTGTATCTATATTATAGCATTTTAATATACATCCGATACTGTCTGTAGTTCCTTTTACATATGGAACACAAATCCTAATAGCTGATTTATCATCTTTTTGTTTCCCATTTTGTCTATTTTGGGCTTGAAATAAGGCTTTTTTTACAAATTTGTAATTATATCTATTTACTAATAAAACACTATTAATATGATTTATTTCTTTTTTCAGATGTGTCTCATCTGAAAGGTTAATCGCTCTATTTAAAAAAGTTTTGGCTACAGAAACTATCTGAGTTGGGTGATGATGAGAATGGTAATGTAAATATCTGTCTGGGTGTGTATCCTTTCTGTAAATAGAAAAAGATAAACTATTTGGTGTTCTGGTGTCTAGAACATCAAGAAAAGGGAGTTTTCGATCAGACTCTGTCTCCATTGTAAATTTAATATGAGGATGCATATTATTTAAATGTAAGAAAAAATCATCTAATTTATTTTTTCCATGTTGCCATATGACAAAAGTGTTATCTATGTATCTAAGCAAAATGAGAGGTTTTAAAGATGATGATTCTAAAGCACGAGTTTCTATATATTCCATGAATAAATCAGCTATTACTCCTGAGATAGGTGAGTCCATAGGAGTATCAAAAAACTTGTCTGTAATGTTGTCCATTGTATACAAAATATGTATTTAAGAGACAATGTTTAATCAAAGCAATAATATGGTCTGGTAAATTGCAACGTTATGAGATTATATTTAAAGCTTCATCAATTGGAATGTTTGTAAACAAAGACACAACATCAAAACTAACCAGAATGTCATTAGCATTAATTTTTAAAATTTTTAAAACAGAAATAAAATGAAGAGAGTTTTTAATATATGATTTAATGGATGGGATTGTAGGTTTAATGAAATCCGATAAGTATCTAGCTAAAATATGAGTTGGAGAACCTATTGCACTTACTATTGGATGAAGGGGGGTATCTGTTTTGTGAATTTTTGGAAGTCCATAAAATTTTGGACAGACACAAGATTTTTCACGAGGGATTATTTTATTTTTTATCTCTGTTTCAATAGGTGATTTATTAATAATAGCTTTTGTTGTTTTTTCCAAATATGTAGTATGATCTCTTTTTGATAGTTTATAAGTTTTATCATTAAGCAGATCTAAAATTTTATTATGGTAAATGTCACGATCCATTACAACTGTGGCATTACCTTTATCAGCTAGAAGTATAACAATTGATTTGTCCCATTTTATATTATTTAATGTTTGTCTTCCTTTCTTTGAAATATTATTTTTAGGAGGCTTAGCTTTTTTTAAAATATTACAAATCTTAGCTCTAGCCAAATCAGCCGATGGAGAATCAATTTTATCAAGAGCTGATTCAACATTACAAACAATTTTCTCAAAAGGTGTCCGGGAAGGTGTTAAAGCAAAATTGAAAACTTTTTCTAAAACCGAAATTTCATCTGTAGAGAGGGCTTTCTTAGATAAATTATAAACGGTTTTTTGATTTGGATACATAATGTTTGGGGATTGTGTTCTAATTAGCATTTGCAATTTTTTTTTTTGCTTTGCTGCTACAAATTCCGAATCTTTATACGATCTAAAACTTGCAATACGATCAAAACTAGTCCACAGTAAAGGATGTATGTTATTACTGAGGAAAAAACGTAAATGTAGCAATACTTTATCAATTTTGTCTAAATTTTTCCGAGTTTCTTTAATAAAAGAGTTTAAAATAATATTGCTAGTTTTTCTTAGAATTTTACTAACATTATAATTGTTCTTGTGAAACACAATTTTACAGCAAGTGCGTATAACATTGTGATTTTTGCACGCTAATAGAAAAGATAAATTACTAAGTAAGTTACATTTCTTAATCCACGTTCTTTCAAATATACGAAGCTGTTTAAAAATTTCCTATATATATAGAGAGAGAGAGTTTTATCATTAATTAATACAGAAAGCCAAATTTTTCATTGCGACACCACACACACACACACATATATATATATATAGTTTATATTTTTATTTTATTTTATTTTTCAGTCTTATAGTGATATATATGATATATATCATCATCATTACCTCTTTATTAGCAATTACTTGTCAAGCAAAACTTTCTTAATAATAATTCTATTTTTTATTATTATTATTATTATTATTATTATTATTATTATTATTATTATTATTATTATTATTATTATTATTATTATTATTATTATTATTATTATTATTATTATTATTATTATTATTATTATTATTATTATTATTATTATTATTATTATTATTATTATTATTATTATTATTATTATTATTATTATTATTATTATTATTATTATTTTGTTTTCTGCAATCAATCATTAATTTTAAATAAAATCTTTTTTTTTAAAAAATCTTATATTACTTACTGTACTGTTAACAAACAAAAATCACTCCCCCCCTCTTTAATATGATTATAAGGACTTGACTACAGATTTTCAAACTTCCCACAGTTATTCAATCCACCTTATACAATTGAAACACATGACCGCATGCAGGTGAAAAAGAACAGTGATCTCCAATATAAATAGATCGTGCTGAACCATCACTCATCAGTTGGTCCAGATCACAATCTCCCATACATCTATTCTATCACTGCTCTATTTATATTAAGATGGCAAACCTTCACACTTTAATGGAGAACCTTCAATTCTCTTCACTCTTCAGTCATGCATACAATTGAAAATCTGGTTGAAATGCTGAAAGCCCTTTACCAATATTATTCTCATACCCATGCTGATCTTAAGTCAATCCAACTCCTCACAAATAAATAGTAATATGTTCATTTAATTATACAGAAGAGGGAGAGGCAGAATACAGGCTGAACATGTAATATTTAAATACATGTATATTATCTATACTAAACAATGTACTTATAAGAATTTGAAATACACATTTTCAAACTTTCCATAGCTATCCAATTCATCATAACCAGATACATGTGAAAAAGATGAGTGATCTCCAATATATGTGTTTCATGATGAACCAGCACACATCAGTTGGTCCAGATCACCATCTCCTACACATATATACAATCATGTCTCATTGTAAGATAACAGATCTTCAAAGTTTAATAAACTAGCTCTCTATTTTCCAACTATTAAGTAATCCATATCATTGAAAATCTGAGCATGAAATGCTCATAGCCTTCTTAATGTCAATATTATTGTCATATCCATGTATAAACAATATG
The DNA here is from genome assembly GCA_028023455.1 of Epiperipatus broadwayi. Taxonomy (NCBI): domain Eukaryota; kingdom Metazoa; phylum Onychophora; class Udeonychophora; order Euonychophora; family Peripatidae; genus Epiperipatus; species Epiperipatus broadwayi. The sequence goes on from JAQFVV010006510.1 coordinate 197,779, forward strand.
CTTATTCAGTTGTATCATGCCCATCACTCTTCTGTATAATTAAATGGACATATTAAGGTCTTATGTGTGAGGGTTCTGTTTGACTTAAGATCACCTTGGGTATGGCATCATCAAGGGTCTTGAGAATTAAAACATTTTTAATGATAAGAATGGCTGAAGAGTTGGAGAGTGGTGAGGACTGAATCTTGTTCATTAGCGTTTGAAGATCTGCTATCTTAATATAAACTGAGCAGTGATTGTCAAATAGTGATAATGATTAAAATATATATGAATAAATGTAAAATAAATTACACATAAAAACATATTGTTTTGAATAAAATTAAATAGTTAATAAAAAAAAGTTTGTCTTGTATCAATTTTTTTCAAATATTTGAAATTTTTTATTAGTTATACTTTTATTTCCTTACCGTTTTTTATATGAAATTTAAAGTAATTTCACCTCATGGCTTTGGTTTTATGTGATTGTTGAAAATTACGGTATGTATCCCACATTTTTCATGGTAAGTCTATTTTTGTGCAATTTTTTTAATGCAGGTTTTCTGTGGAACCTATCTATCATATAAAAAAAGACCCAAGTATATGCTTCTCCTTTGAGATAACATTTATGGAGTTTCCCTCCATAATTCTGCTAACCTGCATCACCAAGTGAAATCATGGTACCTTATAGTAATTTTTTGTTGTGTATGACTTACTTTTTTCTTTATTTCTATGATGAATAGAAAGTTAGAGAAATGATAATTTCTGTTTTCTGTTAAAGCAAACAGCAGGGGTAAAGGCTGTAATACTCAATATAACTTGCAAAAAAAGTCATTCTGTGGTAAGCACAAGTTGACATCTGGTTTAATGAAAGAGTTCAAGTTCACACATTCCATAAAAAACATGGTGAGTGAAGTCTATTGTCAAGGTGATACTGAATCTTTTTATGCAAATGACATTGATCACTTTGAATTCATTTGTAATAGTTAGCATTTTAGAAAATAACTACAAAATCTAAAATGTGTGTTGATGAAGGAATATAAAAACCTTCCAATTTATTGAAAAGTGGGGAGTGCTATTTTTATCATGACCATGATTATCACACAAAGCCTTAAATATGAAGCAATTTTTAATCAAAAATGTCATGCATCAAGTTATCTATCTATCATATTCATCTTCTTTATATTCTTGCCAATGTAAAAATGTCTCAAAAAAGAATTAATGACTAGGAAGTGGTAAAAAAACAGATAATGAGGGCATTAAAAGATATTACATTGCAAGTGTTTTAGAACTCCTTTAAATTGTGAAAAACCATTTACACCAATGCAGTGGATGGCATCAATAGGGTGTACATCTAAAAATAAATATTCATATGATGTTTATTGGCTTAAAACTGAATACACATTTTTTATTATAAAATGTCAGGGTTTTTTGTTTAATTCCTCGTCCATATCTTTATAATATTTATAAATGTCATATTCGTAGAGATAGCCAAAAATCACAATAGAAAGGTAAGTCATCTTGAGAAAAATCTTCTATAATGGTTGAAAAATAGTTTTGAGATAAAAGAACATATTAAAAGATCGTTTTGGTTGATACTTAGAATCACTTTTAATTACATAAATTCATTATATATATATATATAATTTAAATTAATTAATTATGATTTTGTGTTAAATAAAACTAATTTAGGCAAATATCTTATTATATATAATGACGTTAAAGCTTTAAAACATTTATGTTTAATAGTATTAACATTTAATAAGTATAAGAATATTAAAAAGCAATTAAGCTCTTCAAAATCAAATATTAATAATGAACAAAGTATGAAATCGTTGCGAGCTGATAATAAATATATAACTTATAGAACATCTTTTAACGTTTTAATAATGCTGATTGATTTAGAAAGACCTTTAGTTCATCTTGTTCCCAGTTATCTTGGTCAATAAATAATAGTGTTTTAGTTTTTTGCATATCAATTACCTTATCACGAAAATAATTGTTCTACTTTTCATTTCTAATTATTCAAGATTTCATTTTCTCCCCTTCTTATATTGATAAATAACTAGCATTAGAAAACTTTTTTTGAGAACTTTAACATAATTATTTTCATAATGATTAATTGTTTGATTCCTGTTAACACATTTCGTTTTTAAAGATTAATCATGCAAGACTATTATCAGACAACACATATTACTAAGCCACTTCAATATTTAAAAAGAAAAGATTTTATTTTATTTGCATTATTTCTAAATATAATTTATAATTTCTGAGACATTTATTAAAACGAGAATATTTACGTCTTGATACAATTAGTTATTTTACAATAATATTTACTGTCTTCTATGTAAATTTAGTGCACTATGATTTCTTAATAGAACAACCAATCTTATTAATTCCGATAATTAATACATTTTTGTTAGGTGTATATTAAGCCTTATTTTTTAAACAACACAAAATTATAATATAAAAATTTATATTGCACATCCACAATTCAACTCAAGAACTATAATTATTTATAAAAATATTTGGGATTCAATTTGTGTTATGAGTCTTGGAACCAGCAGTTTTTAGGATAATTTTTGACAATTTCTTTTTTTAGATACATTTTTTTTATATATTTTATAATAAGCATTCATTGGCATATGATTGAAAATCTGGAAATAATTTTGAAGAATTTAAAAATCTTAATTTGACCTTTTTTTTTGAAGAAGTAGGATGTGAGAACATCAGACATATAAAGAAATCTACTAGCTAAAATATGCTATTTAGAATTGTTATCATTAATATTAAAAAAATAATTATTAATAAAAAGGTTAAGATACCAAATAAAATATCATAAAGAAAAAAACTTAAAATTAATGTTAACACAAATAATTCAGTGGTATGAGGATATAATATATATGTTTAAAAAGTATATGATTATTTTAGCTTGACAGTAAATAAAAATAAGTATTTTAGAAAAGCTGGATAATTTACCTTTTTGGATTGATTTCTAATATTTTTTTTATTATTTTGGAACATATTCATCATGAAATAAAAATTAAAATGTTCTTGAATCTAGAAGTGGAATTCTTAACAAAGTTTGTATTATGTACTATTTATTAGATCAATGTGTAATTGACTTATTCATTCAGTATACTGAATGTTTACTATAATAAATATAAAGATTTGAACTTATGATTTTCAGTCAGTATTTATTCTCCACTCCATCTTAAACAACCAATACACATTACCTTTTTTATGTATGTGTAGTCATGTATATAGGTTGTTTGAGAGGGAGTGATGGATAAATATAGATTGAAATCCTAAGTTCAAATCTTTTTATTTAGATCAGTATATGTATGTGGAGTATAATCAACTATATATTTCATTAGTGAACTACAAAAAGCTCTTCTGCATATGTACAAAGTTAAAATATATTTGCATAAATTTAATCTCTGTTTCATATTTAAAATAATCTATTCTCAGACATAAGGTAACTATCTTATTTATTATGAACAGTAATAATTTATTAAAAAAAATCAATAATACCATACTTGTTTTTACATTTCAAAATCAGAATAATAATAATATAATATTTATATTTATTCAGACCTTTTAAAAGTTTAATTTATAAAACAATTTTTATTTTAAATCAGTTATTTTTTTTATTTCAGTGAATGTAGAAAATATCTATTACAATTTTTGTCTGTGTTTCTTTCTAATTTTTCTTTTCCTTATATTGTAATGGTCATATCTGTACATTCACACAACAAAATCCAGAGTTTTAGCAAATCATCTTAAGGCTGTTCAAAATGACATTGGTGAGACCCCGAGTCTCATCTCACCTCAGTTACTTTACCAACACTCAAAGATTTACCATCCTATAGATAACATATATGAGGCTACGAGTATTTTTTTAATTCACATGCCGGCAGTAGCGCATCGGTGGAACATAAGACTATGATGTAAATTGGCATATTTAACAGTATAGGCTATAGAGATGTGACCCAACCAAAAGACATTACTAAATTTAAACTGTGATTTATAAATATTCAAATAATAACTAGTTAATGAATAATGAACAAATGTTGAGACACTAAGCAGAGTTATACTTTAAATAAATTTAATAAATGTCAAAATTTAAGTAATAAAATAAAATACAAAACTACACAAATTTGTTTCACTCACAGGTGATGATAATTTAACAAGTTACAGGCTCTTTAATTTACAGATTTAGCATTTTATCTCATTTGCAGGTGATGATGATTTAACAAGTTACAAGATGTTTAATTTACCAATCTAGTATTTTATCTCACTCACAGGTGATGTCGTATAATTTACCAAGTTACATTTTTATGAGACTTATTATTACAGCACTAAAGATTTATTTCAAGTGTAGCTCATGATTATCTATTTCTTATTTATGTTATGTTTTTGGGACATAGATTTGCCTTTGTTAATCCACAGAAGTGATCATCATTAATCATAACTAATATTTTACTTAATCAGTACACATTTCTCCATATAGGTTATAAGCTTACAAAATTAGATTCTGTTTCAGATCAAAGCTGAAGTATAAATTATTATGAAGTGATGAACTGATGGTGGGTAGTAAGACTTCAGATACTAAGACATATATAAAATATATAATCTGAGTCTGTGTGTCTCTAATGTGTGCTTGCTCACAGGATTCATTACCATGTAACTGGTTCCTTTCTAGCATACCTATTGCTGTGAATGAGACCTTTTAGTCCTGATGATCGAACAGCTTATCACAATATCTGGATTATTGTGATCCAGTCCTAAGTGGAGGTAATGGGGTGGCCCTTAAAACCAAAACTCATTGTAAAAAGAGAGCTGTCTGAACTAAAGAGAGGGGATGGCCATTAAAATCAGAATCCCATTCAAGAAATAATATACAGCAATAAATATATGCATGTATCACTTCCTAAGGACATATTTGTCATGCTGACTACATCATTATATAATAAAATTCAGACACAAAACATTAGTTTCCTTATATAAACCACTGTAAATCAGTTTATAAATTAGCATTTATAATTATGCTATCAAAGAAATATAATGAATCTAATTTATTAAGTTATCTATATAAGCATTCATATATATATATATATATATATATATATATATATATATATATTATTTTTTATATATTTATTTTTTTTATATTATTGTTTTGAATAATTATATATATTTATTATAATTGGAATACAGAATGTATATATATATATATATATATATATATATATATATATATATATATATATATATATATATATATATATATATATATATAAAAGGAGGGCTACAACATATTTTGGGATAATTAGAAGATTAAATTCTAGCTTTATGCTGCATTTAGTCATGACAGCTAAATATGAATTACATATTTCATTTAACACAAACCTATTTTTAAGCATTTATAATTGCTTGATTATATATCTAAACCAAGCTTTATTTTACTCATTTCGGAAGGGAGTTTGGTTTAAATTCTAAATTATCTATGTGTGAGAACATCTAATCATTTCTCACCAGTTAATTTAAATATGAGTAAACTCCATTCTGAATAAACATAGCATAAATATATAAACAAATAATTGAAAATCATATTGGCATAAACTTAACTAAAAGAAAGCACATAAAATTTTAGATAAGATTTCACACAAGTGAAATCTAAGCTTTGGCTTTACTTTGCTTAGTTAAAAGAAATGAAATTAAGATAGATTAAATTATATTAAATTACCAAATCAGCATAAATTAGTTTAACTTGGCTTGAATCAGATTAAATCAAATTAAATCAGATTAAATCAGGCAAGATTTACAGATCAAATAGTAAAATAAAATTTACATTTTAGTTTAAGAATTAATATTTGAGAGTTTAAAGTACATTAGTTTAAATTATATTGGCCATTTATAGTAATTTTAGCTAGCTTTGATAAGTTATGAGATTTAGTTTAAATGTTTATTTTAAATTAGCAGAAGTGTTACAACTTTAAGTTCTTTTCTCAGGCAAGGGTCTTCAATGTTAGTCTTGAGCATCCTCTTGCTAGTATCGGGTCATTGGTCATCATGTTCCTGCATCATGTAGACCAGCTTTGGGAGCCAGAAAGCAAGTCCTTTTGCCTTCTTTAGCCCATCATCTTCATTATTAACAATTTTACAACTTTAACAATAAGAATGATTATAGGAAACTTAATCATAAACTTAATAATTGCAAAATGGCTGCAATAAGCTTTTATACTGACCTTCCCCTTCTTTTACATTAACCACATGTGTTGTTCTACATTAACCACATGTAATAATGTGAAAGCTAAAACCATATTTTTTTTTTATTTCTTAATTTCAGATATGTTTTTCTAATTAGTTCGCTATACTCTTAGTAAGTCCAGGGATTCCTGCTGAAATATTGATTTTTTTACAGGGGGTCCCTTAGCGTTGGTCAATTTAATTTACTCCATCTTACTTTAAAATCTGTTTTTATTCTTAACTTTTTTTAAGTAGGTCAAGATATAATGAGATGGATCAATTTTATTAAATTATTTCTTTACAAAAAACAAACCTGAAATTTGACAAACCTTATATATATATATATATATGTAACATGTTTAAACATAATTTAACTCTCTATGCAGAAATATTTATACTTTCTAATATTAAATTTATAAGAATATTTAAATAAAGAAAACCTATGTTTTAAATTTATAACACTATTTCTTCTCTGCATATATATAGGTCTTGGTTACACATACAACAAGATTTACATATATAAGTTGATTTATTATACATATAAATGTATGCACACATACATAACTATGATTATTAACTCTTAAAATTAGTCTAATATACAAGGATTTGGGTATTTGGGTATGTAAATAAAGGTACTACTATAGCATATAGTAGGTGAAACAGTAGGATAGACAGATCTGACTGTTTCAATATATATATATATATATATATATATATATATATATATATATATGCACACACACTATATTATTGTATGAAATGTAACCCAACTGGTTACAATATATATATATATATATAACAGCGTTAAAGTATTATGAGAGTGTGTGAATATAATAGCTATGTCAATTGTATGAGTGTGAGCAGTTTAATATCTGATTTCATTTTTTTTCATGTGTCAAAGCATTGGCTGGGAAGCGAACCTGCAAACCTGAGACAACTGCTTGTAAGGCAACTGTGATGACCACTCACTCACCAATGCTTGATGATTTCATTTGCTTTTAGCTGTATAGTAAGAGTAATTCTGTACCTGCAGATAAAGTCTTGTATAACAGAAATATATTACAAATAACCAGTCATTTAATTCAGTTAGTAATTATTTTGTTCAACAAAATTTTTAGAAAATATATTAAATAAGGTAATATTGGTTGATAACTTTTGAATTTGACTGAAATACCTCTTCATATTTTTTCATGTGGGGGAAAGCAACTTTAATGCTTTACAATGTTTCTTAATGCAATTGGGTAAATTTGAATGAATTTAAATTTTTAGTAGTTTTAAGTTAATAATTCCTATAAATATTAGGTAGTTGTGCTAATAATTAACTGGAAAATGATTATTTTCTGATATCAGCAACTCTATCAGATGTTTGTTTCTCTTACAATCCAGATGATAACAATTTATGCAATAACCATTTCTTATGCTTGCTCATGATGTTAAAACAGATGAAAACTCTCCATATAGTAGTGCCACCCAGTGTAAGCCAGAATAACCAAGGGATGCAAGGTTTGCAGTGCCTACTCATAAAATATCCCTAGCTTGTGACTTTCATCAGTGAGGAGCATTGGATCTGAGAGCACTGCACATAGATTCTAGGATCTCATACAACCTTCCAGCAGCCACGTTTTAGCTCTATTTGACTACACAACTATGAATCTAAAATTGTAAACAATATTTTCAACCCAAGCTCATTAGCTTATATAATCTTATAGGTCTGAACTCAGTTTAGTACTCATATATTTTGGTATATTTGGTCTTTAATAACCATAGCCACCACTATTCTATTAAGCAGGATTGGTATTAAACCACTAAACATCACATGTTCACCATTTTTATGCCTTCTTAAGCTGTTGAAACTGGCAAAACTCTCACACAGTAATGTCACTCAGTGCAAGCTAGAGTAATCAATAAATGAAAAAGGTATGTGCATAAAATCCACATCTAGTGCATATTCATCTAATATCCACATACTAGTTTCAGCTTGTGGCATTCATTAGTGAAGTTTAGTGGTTTAATACCATTTCCGCCTAATAGGATAGTGGTGGAAATGGTTATTAAAGAACCAAAGACACCATGATGTATGGGTAGTGAACTGAATTTAGACCTATGTACCTATATAAGCTAATGAGCTTGGATTGAAAATATTAATATGTTTTCAATTTCAGACTTTATTGTTTATAGTTAAATAGACATAAATGGTGGCTGCTAGAGGGTTGCATTTGCTCCTAATATCTAGGTGCAGTGCTTTCAGATCCAAGACTACTCACTAATGAATGACACAAGCTAGAAACTAGTCTGGGGATATTGGATGAGTAGGCACTAGATAGAGATTTTATGCACAAACCTTCTTGCATACATTGATTACTCTGGCTTGCACTGAATGGTACTACTGTATGGAAAGTTGTGTCTGTTTTAACATCTTGAGAAAGCATAAATGGTGATCATGTGGTGTTTAGTGTTTCAATAGTAATCCTATTTAATTGGATAGTAATGGCTATGATTATTAAAAAACCAAAGACACCAAAATGTACATGTATTGAACTGAGTTCAGACATATATTACTATATAAACTATTGATCTTGGATTGAAAATATTATTCTTTCAATTTCAGACTCATAGTTTTGTAGTTAAATAGAGATAAATGGTGGCTGCTGGAGGATTACCTTAGATCCTAAGATTTATGTGCAATACTCTCAGATCCAAAACTAGTCTGGGGATATTAGATGAGTAGGCACTAGATAGGGATTTTAGACACAAACCTTCTTGCATCCATTGATTACTCTGGCTTATACTGAGTGGCACTACTGTATGGAGAGTTTTTCCTATGATAACAATTGAGGAGGAAAACAAATTCCAGCATATATATATATATATATATATATATATATATATATATATATATATATATATATATATATATATATATATATATTATAATAGTAACTTACAGTTATTATTATTGGTCTAATGTGTTTTATCTCTTGTGAAATTATTTATAAATATAAATTTTTATTTGACTATTTTATTATGTAACATATATGTACTATTTATATATATATTTAAGTTTTAAATAATACATACCTTAAGCTTTTGAGTAAAATGCCAGATTTGAAGTTAAGAATAAATACTTATATATATATATATATATATATATATATATATATATATATATATATATATATATTATTTTATTATTAAATCTTAATGTCAGTGGAACAATTGATAGTTGAGTTAAGCATGAACTTGTATATAACACATGAGCAGATTTGTTTGTTCTCTTGATATAAAAAAACGAAAGAAAAAGAAAATCTTTTCTCTTTAAAAATAGCATTTTTCTTTTATCAATACTACTATTTAACAATTGGAATTTAAATATTAACTTTTCCAAATTAAAATAATTTGTGGATTAAAAGTCTGCAAGGAAAATATATTTAATTTTCTACTCAATCTTAAAGGAATAGCAATATAAAAGAAAAGAACGTCTGTTTAAGTTTTTTGGAAACTACGTTGTTTTAATACTTCCGTGATTCTTCGGATATATATAAATTTAAAATAATTATATATATATATAGGATAAAACAATGTGTTTTGAGTAAAATAGCTTTATATCGTAAAGGTTTCAAAACCAACCTTGCATGCTATTTTAAAATATTTTGAAATATTGAATATATAGAACGTCTAGTGATAATAGAGAAATGAAGATTAAGAACATCTACATTCGAAGAATATTTATTTTATTTCACATTAATCCGGTCATTGGATGTTATTAACAGTTTATCGTTTAAGGATAAATGGAATCATCATTGTACCAATGGATTGGTGATATGCTTCGTAAGAGATCTTCATTGGGATGATGAACTATAGACTTCAATATCTACTCTCAACTCTCTTATAAATAAGTTTCCTTTATTATTTATTTATATATATTATAATAATGCTTATATTATTTTAATATGTTTATTATTATTATTATTATCTTTATTTCAAATTTGGCATCGCATCATATATATCTTAAAAGGAAAATTATATTTATTATTAAATATAATTAATTGAAAGCTTAACATAATTCATCAAATTAGATGAGGGATATAAAAAATAGTTATTATTTGACAGATATCTTAAACAGGATTATATTGTGTTTACTACGTAATATTGTAAACGTTTAATGTATTTTTATTTATTAAAAATACATATAATATATAAGTTATACAATGGCAAATAATACTTATATATGGGTAATTGTGAAGCATATAAATAAGAACGATAAATAAATTAATAAGTTACATAAATTATTAATTTTTGAACCCAGATATTGTTTTTATATATCTGTTAATTTAAGCTATTTTCTTTAATTTTTGAAAGTTTATTATAGTATTGAGTTTTATCATAGGGTATTAAATAAAAAAATATCATTTATTAATATTCTTTTAAAATGATAAAATTCATCCGTATTTATTTATTAATATTTTATTATCTATTCTATTATATTTTTTATTGTTTATTAAATATTGATGTGATCTCTTTGTCTAATCATTATTGAATTATATTATATATATGCTAGTATTATAAATATCATATGAGTAATAATTATAATTAATGCTTATATAAAGGCATATGAAATAACTTGTTTTAAAATTATTCCTGAAAAGAGCTAATTGCAAATTCTCCGTGAGTTTGAATATCGTGGCATAATGGTGACTTAAAGAGGGATGAAAGATGGATGACCTGGTCTAAATTGTATTTAAACTTATTTAAAGATTATTGAGCTAGCATAATAAAGACATATATAATCATGGATTTAGTATTTCATCGATTCATTTCTAGCATTCTACTTGAAGACCCAAAGTCAGATTGTAGTGAAATGCGTATCCTCTTTCTAAGGAATTTAATCATTTCTTTGTATTTAACAAGACCAACTTAGATTTTAAATATAATCCATTCTGTTATATTTGGCGAACCCAACTGAAGCATTAAGTTAATGATTTCTAAACATTAAATATAATTGATTATATTACAATTAATACATCAACTGGGATGATTAAATGCCGTTCCGTTATATTTGGTGCCTCAACTAAGGCTATCAAATAGGCTGTCCCGTTATAATATATATATATATATATATATATATATATATATATATATATATATCAAAAAAGTTAAAAACTTTTTAATAAAGTTTTTATCTGGGATTATAAGGTGAGAGGTAAAAAAAAAAAAAGAGGAAGGGGATACACACACATTATGAAATATTTTAAATTGTAAATAAAATTGTATTATTAATCATATCTTGAAAAATGTTAAACTTATTTAGACTTATCAGCTTTTTGTTAAGATCGCAGCATGGTATACATCTTATTGATGATATCAATAATTAAATTTGTAGCTTATTCTATTATTTATTGAATTCTAAACATGTTATATTTTCAAACATTTTTAATTGTTTTTAAAAACTGATAAACAGAATGAAAATTTAAAAAAAATCAATTTATTAGAATATTTATCAATATTTATTAATATTTCGCATTTATCAATCAATTACTTCATAATTTATTATTGATATTTTATCTGTGAAATCAGTTTAATGTTAATATGGATGAACAAATCAATAAAACAAAAAATACATATTTCATATATGAAATGTTAAACAAGTATTTGATCACTAGTGTTAGCTTGTTTGCGACAGGGATGATTTCTCAAAAATAGACTACATGTCAATACAAGACAAACAAATTACTCAAAAATAAAGTATAAATAAGAGTGATTATTATTGATATTTTATAATTTATAGGCAAATAGTTTACACAAAATCTAAAAATTATAAGTAATATATAATATTATTTATAATGTAAAGATGATGAGAATAAAAAGAAAAAATATTAATGTAATATGAAAGAGATATTTTAATTGATTGCAAATTTTAGATATTTAATTAATATTAATTTTCAGAGTAGTAGGATTTAATAAAAAGATAGGTCACACCTACTTTAAAAAGATCATTTTATGACAAAGAACCTTTAACAGCATTTCACAAAAGAATAATAAAAAAAACACATCTGTTACTAGGTTTGACAATTTCAACATGGAGAGAGATTTTAATATTTTATAGTTCTTGTTTTATGTACTGATTTCTTAAAAATATCAATATTGAATTGTAATTAACTTTTCAATAAAAACTAGTTAGATTTAACGTAAAGAACCATGTAAATACTTTTCAAAATTAATTGTCCCAGGTTTAAACCTACATCATAAGCATGGTAAGAAAATGGGATATTCTTGCATAACCTACTTTAAACTAGTACCATTAGTTTAAACTAATTTATATTCTTATAAACATGCAGAAAAATGTTGTCTTTACTGAAAATTAAACACATGGTTCTTAGGAAAAATGAAATCTATGGGGCTAATGTTAAAATAAGATGTACTTTACAAACAAATATCAAAATAGTACATGATTCCATGAATTGTAAAAAAATGTTTGTGATGGATCCTTAAGCTCTTTTATATTACTCAACTTACTTGCCTGATATTAAAAACACAAATGATTTGAAATTATGCCGAGTTGTTAACAATAAATAGCTCTAGATTTGATTAAAGAAAGCTATCCTTAATAATTATAACATAATACTAACAACAAAATTACATTTATTACATTTGTTCATTGTTAATAATTTGATTCAAGTCCATTATGTTATATATTCTTTTAATTATGAAAATGGCCATTTTCATACTGTATCAAATCTTAAGAAATATATGCCACTCATTAGTAAAACTTTCATATTTATCTGCAATCTTTTTAAAACTTAAATATTTTTGTTGTAACAAATCAAATTTGTTGGTATTGGCACTCAATTTCATTAACTCAATCATCTTTCTGAATGGACAATAGCATCAGAATGTTGATATTTTTTGATGAATACTGTTGAGAGAACCAATAAGAAAATGTAAGTAGAAAATATGACACATTTTAAAATTAATTTTTGTTTTAATTTGTTAGTCTTTATTTATGAATGTAAAGTTTATGGGCATTTGAGGGTAATAATATATTTAAATATAGTTATTAATAGCTGTTGATCATACTGCTAAGAAGTTTGAATAATTTGTAGTAATTATTGGTTCTTTAATATATGACACAGGGTGTAGTTTGTTAACATTGACAAAAAGAATTGCTTTTTGGTCAGTGATGTATCTTCCATATAATCACTTATAATTTCAGAAGCCACTAAACACCACATGATCACCATTCTTTATGTTTACACAAGCTGTTTACATATATGCTAAATTCTCCATACAGTGATACCATTCAGTGCAAGCCAAAGTAATAAATGGATGCTGATCCAAGGCTCCTTGCTGAGTAAAGCCACAAGCTAAAAAATAGACTGGGGATATTGGATAAGTAGGTACTAGATAAGGATTTTGTCCAAAATCCTTCTTGTGTCCATTGATTACACTGGCTTGCACTGAGTGGTGCTACTATATGGAGAGTTTAGCCTCTGTGTAATTTCAGAATATCAGAGAATGATTTCATTACCTAATTATCAACAACTTATTTATTTTTTTAAAGACAAAATTTATTGTTTTTGGAAGATTCTAATTAAATTTTTGTTATATGGAACACTATATTTTGCTGATTAAGAAATATTTTTTATTTAGTAAATAGATTTTTTTTTTTATCTGAGGATTTTATTTGAAAATTGAAGCTTTCTTCGGTTATTTTATTTTTTTCCAGAAAATGCTTTAATTAAAGTTTTTCAGGAGTTTTTTTTTTTTTATTTTTTTTTAAAAAAACAGAAAAGTATATTGTTTTTACATTATTAAAATGTAAACACAATACACTTTTCAATACTTATACTAGAATGAGAGAAGTCACTTTTTGGCATTTTAGTTTTATTATAAAGATTTTTGGAAATTCCATGGTACTATTATTATTACTAGGCAAAGTATTTTTATTTATTTTTTTTCCCGTATATTTCCATATATATATTTTCAATACAGAATTTAAAAATCCCATAATTCTGAATAACTATAGTACTTATCTCTACAGCTTATAAATTCAATTAATTATTAGTCCATTCAAAATTAAATAAATAAACAAATAATTAATGCAATAATAAATTAATATTATGTAATTTCCTATACTAATAAAATTTACATGGTAAAATAATAAATTATAGATTTGTTTAATATGATGTTAAATGTGTAATACTTGGTTTGGTATATTAATAATATATGGAAAAGTTGTGCCTAAAATTTAAACATTGTATATATATATATATATATATATTTATATATTTATATATATATATATATATATATATATATATTTTGATTTTATTCCAAAATTATTTTGAAAATAAAGTCAACATTTTAATATAATGATTAATTGATTTTAAAATAATTATAAAATAAAATCAAGCCTGATGACAAGTTTGCATAAATTAAAAGTAATTTAATTGAGGCGACTTTCTTTTAGTATAAATTTAAATAATAAAAACATAATTTTATGCAGTTCTAAAAAGGAAATTAAATTAAAATTACAATTCAAAATGCATCTAATAAAAATAATGGTATATATATATATATATATTGGAGTGCATAGAACTATGGGTAATATTGCATTAAAATGCATTTATTAAAGATGATTATTAAAATGTGGAATACACACATGCATATTTATATATACATACATTAAGAAAAAAAAAGATAAATAAAAAAATACGCATAAAAAATATCCATTATTTTGATTATTCACATAAGTATTATTATTGTTATTTTAAAAATGGCCACCACGAGAAATAATTTAAAATGGTAACTACACATAATTTTCTTTGTCTAATATATATTTATTCTAGATTGCCGCAATATAATACATTTGTTTTAGATTTCAATTACAAAAATAGATTAAATCATATCTATGTTGAAATACGCGTTCTAACTTCTAATTTTGTTATTCCACTTTATACATAATATATGTAGATAATAGAAATATATTAGAGAACTTAAAAATTAAATTATAATTTTGATATTTAAAAAAGAGTTATCAGTAATTAAAAGAGAACGATTTTTATTTTATTTTATTATATATTTGTATGTGAGTTGCTCATAAAATTCATGGATTGTAAAGAGCTGAAAAACAAAATGTTCTTTAGCTTGTCTCATTGTAAAATGTTCCTTCTCAAAATACCTTCATATTAATAAATTATTAGTATTTTATATATTATTTCAACCACAGTTACATACCTCAGGAAAAATATATAAATGTCTGAAATTATGCGTTTAAAATTAAACATGTAATATAAATCATTGTCAGAGATACAAGTTAGTCTATATAAGTAATGTGAAATAATGGAATAAAATAATACTAGTTTACATGCAGATTTATAATAATAGACATTAAAGTATAAATGGAAGGAAAGAAAGTGTAATTGTTTCTAATTTAATAAAAACGTATTTAAGATCATTTGATATTTAAGAAAAATACTTTTTGTTGTCATATTATAGATTATAATATTTCAAAATATTTCTTTATCTTCGGTGTATTGGGCATATTAAACAAAACATAGGTTACAGACTTTCTAAAAAAAGTAATTTATGAGAGCATAAGCATAATTTTCATGAAAGAGACAAATTTTGTTTACATTTTAAGGATTATCTCAAAGATATATTATCTTAAAGATATTTTAAATAAGTACAATAATGGTCACTTCCATTGATTAGATGGGATAGAAATAAATTGCAATAGAGAGCAAAAATTAAGCAAAATGAAGTATTTAAAAAGTAAAGTTTATTTTAGATGAAATTAAGATAACATCATATGTAATCAAATAAACAGAATAAAGAACTAGCATATAATATATTCAAATAGATAGTTCTATATGTTCGTAGTCATAGCAAAATTTACCTCTAATGGTTTTTTTCATGATGATTTGTTAGTATTTTTGGAGCATGATCATATTCATTTATGAATGACAATGATATTATTTGAATAAGTGTTGTTCGAAAATTATAGTGCTGTTAAATTAAGTTTGTCTCATCATCATCATTTTTAACTATGATCAGTCCACTATGAGAGGAGGTCTGTCTAAGTTCAATCCATCTTTTAATGATCTCTAACCTCTCTTCTCCACATCATTCCAGCACACTTTCTTATTTCATTCATCCATCTCACATGTGGCCTTTTTCTAGGTCTTTTACAATCTCTAGAAATCCAGTTTAAGATTTCAACTGTCCATCTGCTATTTCTACTTCTAACAATATATCCAGTCTAACTCCACTTTTACCTCTTAATTTTTTCAATGATATCACTAATATCTATTTTGTTCTCTCATCTATATATATATATATTTTTTTATATATATATATTTATTATATATATATATATATTTTATATATATATATATATATATATATATATATATATATATATATATATATATATATATTAATCTCTACTTGTTACTCCTAACATACATCTTTATACTTTGTTGAGTGTTCTAAAGTCTCTGTATTGCTTTTCTGTTAAGTGTCCAAGTCTGATAAATGTATTTGTAATTATTAATTTCATTTAATTCATCATTATTTTCTACTGCTGAGAAAATCCATTGAACATTATTTTTTTAGCATTTCTCTTTAGTTCTATATTCTTTTTTTTTTATCAGATAATACTTGCCACATTCCCTAAAGCTTTGCCATATTATTTTCAATTATAATCACATTATCTAAAATATTTTTATGGCTTAAATAATCTTCACTTACTTTAACTTTTTTAGCTTCCCATTTTAATCCCCAAAATGCTTTGTGTAAAACTTCTGTAAAAAGTTTTTTGAGATATGGAATTATAATATCTTATATGTTTGCAACATTAATCTATTTAATACATTATGATAGAAATTCTTCAAAAAATGTCAATATACAGAATTTCTATCTTGTTTATTTAATGCTTTATTCACTATAAAGATACTTATAGAATCAAATGCTTTTTTGTAACCTAAAATTCGTAAGTATAATTGCCATTTGTGTTCATTTGTTCTTTCTTAATATCTCACAACAGTTAAATATGATCCACTGAGCTAAAACCATTTTAAAATTAAGATTTTTTTCATTGATTGAAATCTAGAACTTATTGCAGAGATGTTGCAATCATCTTGATAAAATTTTGTATAGATGTGATAAAAAATGATAGGTCCGTAACTAATCTCTTATCAACATTCTTAAATATCAAGATTACTACAGTATTCTTCCAATTATCTCTCACAACTTGATCATTTAGACATTTGATATTTAACTTTGTCAATAATATTTCTATTTCTTCATCTTTTTCTGTTATATTATTAATTATAATTCCATTTCCTGTAGTTTTTCCATTATCAGAGATTTAAGTACATGTCTTATTTCTTTATTTAGAACACTGGACAATTCCCAAGATGTAGTAATTGGTGGAGATATTTTGTTTGCTCTTTATAAAACTCTTCCACACATTTCATGTTATAATCTGTCTTTTCAATAATAGTTTCATTTCTTTTTCTTAATGCAGAAATACATTTCCTACTAATGCCAAGATGTTGTTTTACACTTTTGAGATTTTTATTCTTTTCCAATTCTCAATTATATTTTTTTATATCATTACTTTTTTTAATATCATTTTATAAAATTCATGATATGTAATTAGTCTTAATGGATCATTTTAAATATATTTTTCTTATACTTTATTTTCTTCATACATTGTCTTACCTCAGTATAAAATTCATATGTGTCTTTTTAAATCAGCAGTCCTTGTTGCAATCTTATAGATTTTAAACCATCTTTAAAATTTGTTAATATTTTTAAATTTTATTAGAATCTTATTGATGGATCAATAATATTGTTTTTTGTAATTTTTGCCTTTCTAGTTGCATTAGCACATATTATTTATCTTACTAAATGATTATCATATTCTGTGTTGAATCAATTAAAAAGTTATAATCTTTAACTACCTATTTTATCTTAGACAAGATATAATCCAATTGTGTTATACCTGAATTTGTGTGCTCCCTCATTCAGGTCTATTTAACAGGTTTCTCTAAGAAAATATTTATATTATATAATGTTTCCTGTTAACTCCACAAGACTGTGCTCTTTCTCATATTTATTGACATAACCAAACTTACCCATTACACTTTCATTTTTTAATTGTTAACCAATTCTATCAGTAAAGACTTTTATGATAATTTAAAAATGTTGTTTTATCCGATTAAATAAAAGTATTACATATAAAAATCTTCTAATTCTTCAATACAATGTAAATTTGTTGGAGCATAAATCTAAAGTATCTATATTTGATAGCTTCCATTAATTGATTAACTAATCTAACTATTCTGTCTGATACAATATTAATCTTGATAATCTTGTTCTTAGATTTTTATTCATAATGAATAACTTATGCTTTCAATATTCATGCCTTTGTGATAAAGTTTATGTCCACTTTTTAAATTAATTGCCTCTTTACATATTCTTTTAATTTTACAAAATCCATCATATGCAACTTGACATTAGACATTTCATTTTCCAATTTGTGTGCAGTTTTATTTCACTTGAAAGTAATCTATATTCATAAGTACCTAAATAAAAGTTTGTTATTAAATGGTTGTTTGCTTTCACAATAAGAGTAACACCTTCTTCTTTTAGCCATCAATTGCTATATTTGCTGGCTATTTTACAGCCTTATAGAAATAAGACACATAATTAAGATTGATTTGTCAACTTTGTAAATATCTATTATAAAAGTTCTTTCATGAACACATTTATTCTGCTTTCAAAAATACTCAAGTGATATGTCAATTAAAAATTATCAGTTGACAGAAGAAAAACTGTGTTGTTTCTCGATTTTAAACTTAAAGGGAAAATCCAATAAACTGACCACACAGACTGATTCATATTTATGAGCGATCAATGATTCTTAAATACATTGTGAATATACAACTAATAATTTAAGCTCTAACAAAACTTATAGATTAGATATTAATAATTTTTCAAGTTCAATACTTTTAAGGTCTCAAAGTGTCTCTTTTTAGTTTAAGAATAAATATCTTTTTAGAGCAATGAATAATTATATACTGGTTTTATAATGTGCATTTATAATAATATTTCTTTAAATTTATTTAATTATTGGCATCCAAAAAATTATTTAATATTTACATTTAATACACTAAGATGTGGTATGTCAAAATTAGTTTTATTTGTGATTTATTAATGAATTGTTATAATAGTATTGCTTTATTAAGTAGTATAGCATCATTAGATTGTAAGATATATTAGTTTTAAGGTAAAATAAACTTAATAACCCAATATACTTTTATTATTATACTGAGCTCCATGTATTATAATTGGATGAAATGATGTTAAAGCTATGACAAGATTTGTCTTAAAAATATATTAATAGTCACTTTCCATCTTGTTATACAGATTCCAATAATTATAAAAAATAGCTTACTAGCAAGAAATTTTTCTTTAAAATAGAAAGTTGCAATGTTTTATCTATATAAATTTTATCTGGAAGTGGAATACCAAATGAAATATTGAAAGAAAAATGATATAAAACCATTTTTATTTATAGATGATTGCTTAACAGTGCAGTGTATAAGATATTTATTATGACCAACAAACAAAAATACTGCAAAAAAAAAAAAACTGCTGAAATGGGTATTATATAAATGCAAAGGCAGACATGAAATATATTACAGAATCATAAAAAATCATACTGTACATGAAAATTTGAAGACCCATAACAACCTATAAATAATAAAAATTCAGTATAAAAAACAATTACGTAGGAGTAATAATCAATTAGCTTTTTTCCAACAATGTTGTTTAATTAATTTTTTAAATTAGAATAGGTAAGAGTATGTTAAACATTAAAACAAATTGAATGAATATTATTTTCTGCAAATAGTATGTTGTGAAAAATATATCTTAAAAGCAATATTTATATTATAGATAATTTTATTTGGAAATATAAAATATAAAAAATACACATAAAAGCTTACAGCATTAAAAATTTAACACTACATAAATGGAAATAAATATTATTTATGTGAAATACAAGTGAAGAAGTCATAGATTGGAAAAAAAATCCATAGAGTGAATATCATTCATATTTTGAAAAATAAAAATGATAATAGACATCAGAAAATAAGAAATATTTAATTGGAAAATAATTCTAATGCTTAGATAGGAAAGACTTGTTTTGTTTTTATTTAAGTTATAATATATGTTTGCTGGTTTGTTTGAAACTCTTGTAATCACTTTTATTATTTGTTTTATAATAAATTTAAAAAAATCATGATATAATACATTTAAATTTAAAATAATTTGTTAAAATTTAGTAAATTTCTTTTAAATTACTATCAAAGTGATAGCCCTATAATATTTTAGATAAGTCATCTAGTTTCTTTAGAACTGTATGTACTATTTGGTAGGGAAAATTTCAATATTTTGAAATCATATTTAAATTTCATTTTTAAAACTTCAATATGTTTTAAGTAATTTTCACAAGAGGGTAGTATAGAATATTTTTTTTGTTTTCAATTAGAAGTTTGAAGAAAGTTATAACATTTTAAAATTGAGATTTAATTGATTTATATTCAATATAATTTATTGAAATTTGGTACATTTATAGAATCACTACCAAAGAGATGTGACACTGTAATATTTTAGGTATATCTACTTTCTTAGGTATAGAACACTGGGTGGGAAAATTTTGATCATTTTGATATCAAATTTAAAATTTGTTATTAGAACTGCAATATATTTTAAATATTGTATATGATTTTTTTGCTTTCAATTGAAAGCTGATTTAAGTTAGAATAAAATAAAGGTAGTTTACAAGATAATCATTTAATATATATATATATATATATATATATATATATATATATATATATATATATATATATATATATATATATATATATATTACACTATTTCGCTTATTATTTCTAAATAATACATGGGCAATTTAAAAGTATCGCATTAAGTAATGTTTTAGATGACTATTTATTAGTCTGCATTATAATGACATGTTTATTTCATGTTTAAAGAGGTTTATTTAAACTTCATTGCAACAATATTTCATACTCTGTAGTCCAGTTGCATTCTTTAAGTGTCCATATATATTCAATGGACCATTAGTAAGAATGGATTTCCAATCTTGCTATTAAAAGGCGTGAAGGTTGCCTTGACAGCAGTTAGAAATATTGGTTGCTATATTTACTGTGAATGTTTAGGTGGTTACTGGTTGGAAACTAATTATATATATATATATTAAAAAATCATTTTTCAGCTGAAAGGATATCTTCATATTTTAAGTTACTTAACGGCTTATTATACACATATATAATTATCATGATCATCAATAAATTGTCATATATAGATATTTTCCTCTTACCACACATCAATTAAGAGCTTGTTTGAGCTAATGATATGCTCCCTATATATATATATATATATATATATATATATATAGGAGATCTGAAGAGAGGCTTATATATATATATATATATATAAGAAATACACATGTTAACTTATTGCAGAAATATCTAATGACGCACATATATATTAAAAAACTAAAGCTAAGCTAATCAATAAAATAATCAAAAATACCCCAAATTCACAACTCAATCACACTACACAAAAATATAAATTCTAAAACATAACCAATGGTTTCACTACTACAAGAACACTTCTCAAGTAAGTCAATCTGTATTTTTTATAACAAGGAATTGACGTAATTAAATTTTTATTTCAAGTTAAATCTAAAAAAACCCAATTGTGTTTGAAGAAACAATTATTTTTTGCCTTTTAATGCATAGTTTAAAAAAGCATTTAATATAAAAATATTATCTCTATTTATGAATTAAATTTATATGCATATATTTGTTTTGATACTAAAGAAATCAGAAAGTTTGGAATATTTAATTGAAAAAAAAAATCGAATGTTTAGATAATAAATATTTGAAGACAATATCATCCTACACTGAATGTGATGTTTTAAATTATATATATATATATATATATATATATATATATTGTAACCTTGTTGATAATATATATATATATATATATATATATATATATATTGTAACCTTCTCCCTGATCTAACTGGTCATCAACGAATCATACCGTGCATTTTTAGTGACTAAATTCCCTTATACAACTTATCATATTATCCTTATCAAGAATATAAGCATAAAGAAAAAAAAAGTGTAAAACTAACGAAATGATTTCTGTATTGAATAAAACTAGCATGAAACTATAGATCTAAAGAAGATCACAAGGTGAATAATCAAGATAAGCTTTGAAATTCACACAAACAAAATGAGATGAGTTAAATTTGATAATCAGCAAATTAATAAATAACTAATAATTGTATCTCTGGAATGATTACAAAATTAAACCTATAAATGAAATAGTGAGTAAATTATGATGTAAATGGCTAAATGGATGATAGAAAGAAGTAATCATTAAATAGTGAAATGAACTGAGTCTAAGAATTAAGAGAAAAGAACGAAGATGTATGAGAATAATGAATAATTAAGATGATGATAGAATAAGAGTTAATGAATAGTTGAGATGATAAAAGAATAAAAGTTAATGTAGGATCAATCAATTATAATAATGAATTAATGTCAAATGACAATGAATAAATAAAAGAATGGATCAAGATGAAATTGAAGAACAATGTTAATGATAGAGACTGAAATCTTAAACTATGACCTAATATGATAATAAATGGTAAAAAGATTAGCTAAATAAAACTAGGGATTTCAAACTTGACACAACCAGAATCTCATCATGAAGTTAAAACAAACTATACATTTTATACCAAAAGAAGTAATGTCTATCTTAAAGTTTAGTTGACTTTCATAAACAGTGAATGTAGTCTATTTCAAGTCTAAACATAATAATTGCTAAATATAAAATTTATCGCAAATTCAAATTCTACTTTGAAACTTAACAACTAACTTCTCTAAGGGTTCAAACACTTAAAATCATTATACAAAATATGTTTGGGACAGTAAGAGATATTTTACCATTACCCAAACATAATACACAAAACAGCTCTCAATATAATCTCAAATTAACAACTGTATTTAGCAGTTCTAAAGAAACTTTGTAACTAATATAATCTTTAAAATTTAGGAATAGGAATGACTTTTTTAATAATTAAAAAAAAAACATAACTTACCAAATTCATTTTCTTAGATAATGATAAACAGTGTGATCAAGATTAGTGAATGATAGCTCTATGGATTTAACTAAATCAATTAAATCAATATTATGTTTCATGTTTAATATATTACTTAAAGCAATCTGTACTCCAAGTTATTAACATTTTAATTATTGTGTGATGATGCATTAGATGTATCAACAAATTACAAGACTTACCAAAACTATTATGATATAGCATAATATAGTTAATAGTACTATATTGGTTGATGATGATTTCAATTTATAATCTTCTGATAGTTTGATAGCAATAACAATAATAGTGTATATATGTGGTAATTAGCAATAAGACTACATGCAACTAAATAAAATTTTAAATACAACAAACTTTATTTACAATATGTACAAATTTTTAATTCACAGATATGGCATGAAATAAAACTAATATATTAAAATAATTGATGGATGGGACAAAGACTTAGTATCCCCTTGACCATATATTCAGCAAATGATCCAACCTGCTTAGAAAATAATATTCAAAATATCATTTGTTACTCTTTAGCATATTTTTAAGAATAAGATACTAAAACTTATTTAAGCTGACTAGCACTTAAATTTATAACTAGCAGTATACTTAGAACTTTAGGATATGCACCAAGTTTAAATTTAGTATTCAAAAAATTTCAAAATATTGCATTTTCCTAAAACAACCCTTACTTTTATCAGAATATGATAAGGGCAATTTTCACATTCTATGCAATTACTAACTTATTTAAATTTGACATGAATAAGTTTAGTGCATTAAATGAAGACTAGACATTAAAAGTCAAATACACATAGATCTCATTAAGCATCACCTATGTCCACAGCTCAACCCTTGAATATGTAACTGATCTTACAATTCTATTGTCACATCATTATTTGATGAAGATGAATCCACACTACCCATGTGCATCTCTTGCCTTTACCTCTATAAGTTCTACAATTGTTAATAGATCTTAGTTTGATCTGTCTATAACTGATAATGATCCTAAAACATAATAAAATACTGTAATTAGGCCAACACTAAAGCTAGATTAGTGTTCCCAAATCTAACATTTTATTTTATACTTGCTGTAAGATTCTTGAACTACTACACTTCACCATATATGGTGGAAAAAAACTAACTATATATCATCATGAGAGATTTAACACTAAAAAGGGATGCTTTATAAAAACAACATGACAGTTGCATAATAATATGGCTGATTCTACAACCTCTCTATGGGTATACATATGTGTGTGGGCTTTGCCTCATCACAGGAACAAAATAGAATTCAGACCATGGATATCCTTTATTTCTAGGATTATTTATGCTTATAAGCATTAATTACTACTTTGCCTCTACCAATCTTTTCTCTCATAAAATCAGCAATAGGTGACACTCTATCAGCCTATGCTCCATATTAATATTAATATATGGGATGCCATTCTATTGGAACATCCTATCAGCTAAAAACTGTCACTAATCATTCTCAAATTATAGTAAGATAAAACAATACCAACAATAACAGTGGAGATATACATACTCCCTTTTACACTGCAGGACCCTTAAGGTATCAATAGACACACCAAAATATAGATATCAAATGATCATTAATTAATTTACAATGGCAATTATACTGTTGTTAAAGAGAGCACAGCATTTTTAAGCACTAAAGATCAAACCTACATTTGTATTCAAAGTGGACAAGTTCATTCCCATATAAAATTAAGAAATGAAAAAGGTTAATATCAAATTTTCTTTTATATAAGAAAATAATCTGTCATTCTAGTATACAGTATATATTTGATAAAATGTCTGCATATTTGCCTCTTTAATAACATACCTTAAAATCAGTTTTAAAATATGCGAGAAGTAAATATTTTTATAACTCTCTAGATCAATGATATTAAAAAAAAATTTCTACTTGTGAAGATAACAAAATGTGTGTAATAATATATGTATGTGTCTTTATACATTTTTATATTCCTTTGACTAAATATATTTATATACCATGTATCACAATAAAGCATATATGTTTAAAAAAGTAAAATTTCCAAATAACACATTACGTAAGTGATATATATAACACATCAATTATATAAACAAAATAAATGTACATTTTAATCCATTAAATTTTTATCCTATTTGTTCAAGTTATTTTATCCTGGTGAGTTAGAATAATAAAAAACGATTTTTAAGAATGAATATTGTGATTAGCAAACACTCCAGATAACACATATATATTTTATTCCTGTTGGATGTATAATGAGCAATATTCAATACTTAACCAAAAGCAATAAATATTTGATGATTTATGTACTGATAATTAATGAGGCAATTAAAATTTCCACTTCCAAGTGTATCAAGCTTAAAGTTAGTTTATCCATTTTTCTGGAGATACTTTTCTTGAATAATTCTTTAAGTTATTGTAATCTTCAAAAACAAACTTTTTTAAGACCTTTATTGATTTATTCTGTAAGCATTTCAAATGAAGTATAACAAGAATCATTTATTTACATTTAAAATCAAGATAATTTTTTCTTAAAAAATTAGTGGAGTGTTATTACACTTAGCATATTTATCTTTCCTTTTCTTTTAAAACTCTTTGTTAATTTTATTCTTCCCTGCACGGTAATATATATATGTAGCAATGTTTAAACAGTCGGGATATTTTTAATATTGTAAAAATTATTACAACGCCGTATATTTCTCAATAAAATGTTAAAAGTAAATATTTATTTCATTCCATTCTTATTGGCAAAGTATGATGTGATTTTCAATATTAACAATAATCTATCAAATTATAAATATGATATCTTCAACATTTCAATGAATCTGTGATCATTCATTTTTATCATTACACAAAATTGGTGCTACAAAACAAATCAGCCGATAAGTGTTTATTTCTTAATAAAGAATTGAGAATAAAATCATGCAATTATTTATTTTTATTAAAAGTTAGATGATTCAAAAATGACTTTTAAATTTATTTACTATATATATCATAACACTTGTTTTCAAAATTATCTTGAATTATTATTTTTTTTCTTGATATTTTACTTTACACGTACAATCTTGTTCTGCTGGGTAATAAGATTGGCGCGAAAATACAAACTATCAACTTTTTAATTTATTTATAAATAATTTGTGTGTTGTTTTCAAAGAAGATAAAAGCAAAAGCTTACTTTTTCTTGAATTTTCCTGGGTTTAACAAGATTTATGAGAGACAGTTAGGATGCATAAGGTTTTCATTTTTCCTTCTGTATAACTTCTTAGAATTATTAGTCAATAGAAAAATGGTGTTTATATGATTGCAAGGTTTTGAGATTTTCTATTCAGACATTTTTAGATAGCAAGATATTATCCTTTCATTGAATTAGATTTCAGATTTTTCTGATGTTTAATTTTTTTTCTCCTTATTTTAGATCAGACTTAAATTCTGTGATTGCTTAGTTCTTCTTTTTCTTAATTAGTCCACCCCCCTACAACTGGGTTAGACAATATATAGCTTGTTTTTATGATGCATTCTGGGAGTGAATTGGCCAATAATTTTGGTATGCATAATTAGTATTACCCCCTCTGTTTTCATTTTTAATAACTACCCATTTTTATTTAAGACAGCTCTGGTTCAGTACTAAAAAAATATGCTTAAGTAATTTACTATAACAATTCGTTTTACAAGATTTATAAATTTGATTTATTTGTTTATTTATTTTAATTGCTATTCAACAATAATAAAATAGCAATATATTTATCTCCCAATTAATATTTTTAAATTGTTATTTTAGTTTAGTCGGAGCCTAGACTGGGTTTGAAATCTCATATCCACTCAAGCAAATTTCCCAGTGCATTCAAAACAATCTTTATTGAAAGCTACTTGTTAAGATTTTTAATGCCAAATATATTAACATTTAAAATTTTGGAATTATTCACTACAGGGACCTAAATAAAAGGTCACAATATATATCTTTTAACACTAATAAGTTTAATCATAAATAATATAGTTTTACTGTTGATCAAATTGTAATGTTAGAAATATAAATACTCCATAGCTATCAATGTTTGATTTATTAGCAATATACATAGTTGAATGTCAGTTAAAAAAGAGATATCTCCTTCTATCAGACAAAATGAATTGCCATTGATATACAAAAGGATAAATGTATTTGCTGTTTACTTAAAAATGGTTAATTTGAATCTGCTTGCCATTTGCCCTAGTGACTTATGTGGTTGTGATTGTCCCATGAATTATTTATATAAGTTTTAAATAAGAGGATTTATCAATATCATTTACATAGTCCATATATACATATACATACACATATTTAATAAAAACTAAACTAGCATTTAAAATTAAACAAACTATATTTTTATGTTATTAACAATACTAATCTCAAATTAATAATAAAGAATTAATTCAATATTAATCAAAAACTCTGCATAAAATATTTCATTTTAATAATATGAGGTTTATAATGTAATTCTATTATTGAGGTAGTACAATAAATTATGTTAAGAGAAGTGCTGTGGGATTAAGTTTTATTGTTTGCTCTCCATAAACCACTGTCTTATTATTTAACATATTTTTGAAAAGAAAATATAATATGCATACTATATAAAATATTTCTAGAAATCAGTATTTCTTACAGTTTTATATATTTCTATATAAAAAATAATAGAATCATGGTGATGTGTATATCTTTGGTAACTGATTTTTTTTTACTTAGCCAAAAATAAAAAGACAGCAATTGCCTATATGTCTCTACGTTTTTTTAAATGCCTTTAAAAACGGGGGTATGTTGGAATTATTTGCTATGCTTGTTCATATGATAATTATAACCAATAGTAACATTTCCATTTTTTGCTCCATATTTACTTATGTTTGCATCATAAATTTTTATTAAAAATTTTTTAAAAGTGTATTATTTAAAAACTATATCTCAAAATAAAATCCATTAAAATAAGGAAAAATTGTGAAAATGTTTGTAAGAATAAAAAGAAAGCACAATCCAAGATCAAATAAATGTAATAAAATGAAAAATAATTATTTTTATGTTTTGTAAATAACTAAATAACAAAATAATTAAATAATTAGTACTTTATGAACACAAAAAATGGATAAAAAATAGAGAGGAGGAGAATATCAAAACCTTTACCTATATCAGACAATATCTTGAAGTATTGTGGAAAGCACTGAATATAATAAATATTGATGATTCATTAAATAATGTAATTATTTGAATATATGCATCAAATAGGTGTTAAATTAAGATAGTTCAGGTTTTAGTCAGAGATATTTTTAACAGCAAAGTGACTATTGTAGTATGTTACATGTTATCATTTCTGATCATATTGCTTTGAAGGAACATATAGCAAATACTAAACCATATATATATAAACTCTCATAATAGTAGATATTTATGTGATTTACATTTTGTAGATGATATGGTAATTATAGCAAGCAATATGATAATTATTGAATATACTATAAGCAACAGGAAAAGTAAGAAAAATTGGGGATTTGATATTTATTTTGGAAAGACAACAGTTGGTTACAGAGAAAAATGATGTATTAATTTTGTATAAAAATGAACACTTTCCAATACATAGGATCAATTATTGAAAAGTGTATCATTAAAAAAAGATATTATTTCTAATAAAAAGCAACAACATCCAGTTAGTTATTCAGGGATTTCAGAAACTCAAATAAGTTTGTCAAAATAGTGAATACTTACAATGATCTACAATGAATATAAAATGATTGTCAAAATTGATATATAATGATATCCTTTGTGATCATTAATAAAAAGAGTTAAAATGCAGAACAGATGTTGAAATTTTAATTTTGCCAACTCTAATAAATCATTTAGCATGCTTTATATTATTGATCACTGAAAGATTGCAGCAACAAAGTTGATAAGAATAGTATTGATAACATTGATTATAGTACTAATATGACAATAATAACAGATAATTTTATGATTATAAGTATCACAATTTTTATGTCAACAATGATGTTGATGGCTGATATAGATTATATATGGTAGTGATAAAATGAATATTGGTAGTAATGTTATAATAGTAATAATGTTGTCATTAATATTAACAACATTGGCAATAATGTTGATTATAATATTGGTGAAAGTATTAATGATAATGATGAATACAACATTTATAATAAAACTTATTGCAACAATGATGTTAGTGATCATGTGATGATAATATTGAATTCAATGGGAATGATGATTTAAGAGCATTTATATATAAATAATGAACGTGCTAATAGCTGTAAACAAACTATTTTTTTAATAAATGCTGAAGAAAAAGCATTTCAAATCTCTATCTAGAATTATTCCTATCCCCAAACTGTTTTCAAACTGATGGCTCTCATCATGATGTGATAGAACATAATTCTAGATAGAAATTTTAAATGCTTTCTCTTGTAGCATTTATTGAAAAAAAAGCTTATTTAGGACTATTAACATGCTTATTATAATTACATTTGTAAATATAAGCTTACTAAATTAACTTTTTATATATATATATATATATATATATATATATATAGTAACGGTATGTAAATATGCCATTACATTAATTTAAAATAAAAACTTTAAGTTTGCAAATAAAAATAAATTTATTAAAAACTAAAAGCTAAAAAAAAAAAATTAAAGAGTTGTTCAATATATATATATATATTTGCACAGATGCAAAACTTTAAAAATTATTTTCTTTTTTAAAAAATATATATATTTGAACATATTTTTTTTAGAAAAAAGTACAAGATCTAAAGATAAAATATTTTTGTAAATGGAAATAATTGTTTTATAAATTAATTGAAAAGCAAACTAGCCCTTGGGGCTCTTATAGAAAAAAAGGTCAGTTGAAAGATATAGATAAGAGAATAAAAAATAAATTAGATGTCAAATATAGAAGCAGCAATGAAGGCCCGGACCATAATGAAAATGAGTGATGTTTTGTTTGTTGAATCCAGGGAGTACTATAAAAGAAAAAAATATTGAAATTAAGAACAGTTCCAGCTTGATTTTTGTGAGAAGAGTGATAAGATGCACTTGTCACTCTCTCTCACTTATGTCAAATAAAATGACTGTAATACCAGGATTGAACCAGCTTAGGCCTCCTCCAGAACAACAGACCAGACTTCAAATAGAGACGTCATGGGAATTGGCACCAGGAACCATGATTCTCCTTCTGAAAAACATGAACTATAAAATTTAAAAATAATTAAGAACTTTCATTCAAACTTTTAAGATTCAGCTAATGTAAATTTAAAAATGAACTCTTATCTGACTTTCAAATTTTCAAATTGATAATTAATGTTTAAATTATATATATTTGAGTTTTCTGAAAAAAAAATTTTCATTTTTATTTTTATTAATATTGTATAAATTATTTAAATGCATTAAATTTAAGTTGAGTATTGAAGCTTGCATAGATTCATTCACATTTAATTGTGTTTTTGTTTTCATATTTGATTAGAATATATAGACATTCAGTAAATAATGATATCTTACATTGAATATCTAAATGTATTTATTTGGATGTCTTTTTAGTTATTGGTGTCAATGCGGCATCTTATGATGAATGCCGTTGGGTTTCTTGTAAATTCCCTCTGCAATTACATCAATGACTTTATATTTTGATCATTTATGTTTATTTTGAAATGTTTTTGAGCATGTAATCTATGTAGTTGATCTATACTCAACATTAAAAAAACAAACTTTTATAAAATTCATCTGTGCGAATTTATATAAATGTTAAATTTAAGCCGGGCATGAATGGCTATATAGATTTGTAAAGTTATATTAATTAATTAGGGGAGGGAAATCTTAGGTTATTTGTTTCATAGTTAAGTTAGGTCAATGTATTGGATATATAGGTATAATTAGTAGATGTAGTATGAGCTCTTCTATGGGCAGGATCATTTAATATGCCACATACCCCTTTGTTGCCTATGGAAGGGATAGTAAGATGAAACACTGTCCCTTCTTATGAAGTTTTTATTTTTATTGTTCTTCTTGCTGACAGATGTAGCATTCCTGCTTGGTTGAGAGTCAATATCTTCTCTAACCATACTGTTCAGATGTACCTTCCTGACAGTATAGTATTTTGTTCTGTCGTATTTTCATGCTACATTGAATACATCAATGTATCAGATGGATTGACGCCGGTTTGACTGCAAACTTTTGGCCTAAGGTTAAATAAGGATAGAATATTTTCTTTTCAAATGCAAATGTATGTAGTTTATTCATACTTGACAATCTTAAAATAAATATAAAATTCATCTGTGTGGATGATTTAAAATTTTAAAATAATAATTTAAATTAAAGAATATTAAAATCTAATATAATAAATGTTATTCGTCAAATTCTAAAATGATTATATATGTGCGTAAATAAATGCTGTTTGTGTATTAATTACTGGCAGTGGCTTATTTTATTCTTTTTTTAATATTAAAAATAGTCTTAGATAAGAATTTATAAATATAAATCTCTGCTGTTCCACTGAGCTAGTGACTTGGGCTAATGGTCTAAATAAAGTGGGATTTTAACAGCACGTATCTGCCTACTCTATAAATTTTCTAGGTTCAAATGTCTAGATGGCGCCCTTGTAGTGCAGATACAGTAAGATTCTCTCATCCCAACCATTATAATATATATATATATATATAGAGAGAGAGAAAGAACTGAAATTGATCTTAAAAAAAACTTTTAAAATGTGTCATTCTATTATGGTAGTTTACACAAAATTTTAATTTCTATTTACTCCTAATTTCTATATTTTATTGCTATTTTTGTTAATTATAATCAGATGGTTATTTTTAAAAAGTTGATATGAACTTTGAGTACTAGACATGATAAATCTAGATTGAATTTCATGAACTTTGGATTCAGAGTTTCCACTCTAATAGTATACAAAACCAGGCAGTTTTTGTTTCATTAATAATATATCTTATCTTCCATATCATGACCTTCATCTATCTTTATTGTTTTTGCTTGATATTATTAGATTTTTTGACAAAATATGATGAATAACAATTTTTCTTCTGATTAGGGTAAATAATTTCTTTACTGAATTTTAAAATTTTTAATTCAATACCTTCTATTTGTTTAAGCTTCATACAGAAGTTTGATTAATATGTCTTTAGATAATAAAGAGCTGAGATGTCATGAATCTCTTTTAAGAATCATATCTCTATACTAAATATGACAATGATATTGCATGTATATGCAATAACATTTCCATTATTTCATTATACAAACAGCAATTTAATTCTAATTATTAGTTCTTTTTACATTTATATTGAGATAATAATAATAATAATAAGAATAAACTTAGCAGAGCACAAATATTTAATTGCAATATTAAATGAGGCAGTACAATCAATAATAAAAAAGTTAAAAATTGAATATTCAACTAGATTTTTTTTTCTGCCAATGTTGTATATTGGAAATCTCGATTTCAGTGGTTATTTTTCCTGCAATGAATATATAAGGAAATAAATAAGATACTTTAAAATGGCATGTGTAGCAAATCAGTTATGTGCCCTTACCTGATAGAGTTCTCATTAAAACAATATAAATCTAATATCTGTAATGATCGTGGTAGCAAATACAAAGTAATAAATTTTTTTTATTTTTTCTTAATGTAGATTTATAAAAAATGTGTGGATTGTGCTTGATATGAATGTGTCAGGAGATCAGTATAAATGAGGATTTATATTAGAACTGTCAAAGCTAAGATTTTCATAGCTACGGTTAGTAAAATTTGACTTGTAGAGAAAACAAAGAAATTTTATAATATTTAACCTATAAACTTATTATGAAAAAAAAGTCAAGTAAACACTGTCTGCATGGGGATTGTCTGATCAATTCTCCCATGATGTATCATATTTTTAAAATTATTAGATGTCATAATGAAAGATTAAAATGTGAATTATTTTGAAGAGAGATATGTGTACCAATTTAATCAATGTGTATGCACCAATATTAGATTTAGAGAGTTCAAAGAAAACAAAACATATTTTTGTAATGGACAGTCTTGTTATATAACTATCATTAAGACATTAAAATTTACATTTTAAAAATTTTCATACATGTGTTTATAAAAACAGAAACCTTTCATACAAAGTTATAAAATTAATGATAATGGTTTAATTAATGGATATATGAGTTATTAAATTTTTAAATATCATATGGCTTAAAAAATGTTTAAAATTTTTTTGTTGGATCCATACTCAAAACAATGATATCAGAATATAAAAGAAAAGTATTTTCAAAACTTTTATAATCTTAGAATAATAGACTTTAGTGTTAAAATTATATTGTAATTGTATTAAACAGTAGGTACAATTCTAAACATAATAGTAAAAAAAATGATATGTGTTTTTTAGAAGTTGCTACCTTCTAATTTTAATAGTCAATTTGGCTTTTTATGGTTGTTATGGGACTTCTGCAGGAACTGTCTTAATGTGTTGTATAGAGAGATAAGAGTTGGTCCATTTCTGTATTCACTAAAATAAATATTTTGATATGACTGTGTAAATTCATTATTACTGATTTGATTAAAAAGAAACGCGTTCTCTGCTTCAGAGAATAGTAAAATACATGAACTTTATAATAGAGGGTGTATTTCAGGGCCGAATATAATGACTATCAAATGGTCTTAAGAATAAGTGATGAACTAAAATTAATCATTTCATACGTAACAATATCACAATTTAGTAAAATCAGAGGGTGGAATTTTTTGATATGAAAGTGATTTTATTTTGAATTTTTTCATATAATAATACAACAATTCAGATTAATTTATTTGATATAAAAATATAATCAACTTAACTCCTAGATGTGGACAGTGTATTCACCTTAACAAAATTAAAAGCTTTTCTTAATCTTAAAAGTGAAAAGGTTTCATTTTTTATAGAAAACTTAGTAGCATTTAGAAATGTAATTAATGATGTGGTTGATTCTATGCTATTGTTTTTTTTTTTTCAGAATACATGGGGCCATAAAATTATGCGTTTTGATTTTAATGATTAGTATATTATTCTAATATACAAAAATATAAAAAAATAAAAAAGTCTATAGTTATTATTATGGAGTATTATTATTATTATTATTATTATTATTATTATTATTATTATTATTATTATTATTATTATTATTATTATTATTATTATTATTATTATTATTATTATTATTATTATTATTATTATTATTATTATTATTATTATTATTATTATTATTATTATTATTATTATTATTATTATTATTATTATTATTATTATTATTATTATTATTATTATTATTATTATTATTATTATTATTATTATTATTATTATTATTATTATTATTATTATTATTATTATTATTATTATTATTATTATTATTATTATTATTATTATTATTATAAATTATAACAAAAATATCTTCTAATATTTTAATGAATATGATGGTAATAATGACATTTAAAGAGATTACCAAGAACTCGGTGGGGTTTAGAGCATCATAAAGTAAAAAAACACATATTTTTGTTGTTAGAAAAAATATTGAAGTGATCAAAGAAATGATTTATAATTGTTTTGTTAATTTGATAAAAACATTTGTCTTATGTAATCAAAAAAAATTTTTCCACTATTTAATTAGCTCATTGTTTACCAAAGTTTACTCTTGTTAAAACAGGCAAAACTCATTATATATATATATTGATACACACAGCAACTAGAGTAATCAATGGATGCCAGAAGGCTTGTGCATAAAATCCCCATCTAGTGCCTACTCATCCAATATCCCCAGACTAGTTTCTGCTATCCATTGATTACTCTAGCTTGCTGTGTGTGGCTATATATCAATATATATATATATATATATAGTGAGTTTTGCCTGTTTTAACAACAGTTATACACAAGCGTAAGAGGAGGTGGTCATGTGATGTTTATTGGCTTAAAGTTTACTTTTACTAGCTGTAACATGACTTTTACATGTTATTAGAATAAAATAACACAATACAATATACATCTGCTGTTCTTCAGCTATATTTATGTAATATTTACATAAAATAATATATCAGTTATCAACAGCAGTACCACAAAATATAGAACAATTTTCAGTTACTTGCACTACTGAAGTTCATCAACTTTTTGGATTTCAGTTTAAATGTATTTTTCACATGATAAATTAATTATTAGACATTACTATATCATTTTAATATCATGTTACTTTGTTTATTCTCCACTTGCAAGTGAGAAATTAAATACACAGTACAAAGAAATTTACTTTATTTAAAATATATTTACAAAATCAAAGTTTACTTTACTTTACTAAAACATATTATTCTCTCAATGTGAAGCATAACATACATTGTGTTTATTTAAATTTTTTTCAACATATGTAATCTTTTAATCAGAGCTGCTCTTCTTTTGCATTTTTATGAAATCATTTGAAAATCTTATGATTTTTTTTTCATGTGTCATAGCATCGGCGAGGAAGCAAAACCGCTAACATGGGACAACTGGTTGTAAGGCAGTTGTGTAAACCTCTCAACCACCAATGCTATTGAAATTACAAAGTTTTGAAACAATTAAAGACTGTTAAACAAAAAATCCATAGTTCATGTAATTCTCTACAAAAAAAAAGAAAGAAAAATGTGAAAGATTCATTAAGATTGATGCAGTATTTGTTGAGTAACAGAGAAACATTTTTTTTTTTTACATTTATATAGTAATAAAAAGAATAGCTTCTAAATAATACAATAAGAAAAAGTGTTATTATTGCTTGTGGAAGAAATGAGACATTTGAATTTTAATTAGTTTTAAAATAAATGTGTAATTGCTACTACTTTGTCATTAATCCAATCTTTATATGACTTTATAAATTCATATCACCAGCATGTGATATACATTTGATTGTGGAATTTCTTCTAATTCAAAGGATATTTATAGAGTTGTCAATGTTTTAAATGTTTTCTGTAACGTCTTTAATATAGTAATTAATTTTCAAAACCCTTTTGCTTGCATTAAGAACTAATAGCAAATGAAAAAAAAAAAACACTTTTATGTTATATGGCATCAATATGAGAATTTAAATATTATATAGTTTTTATGTAGAAAGATGGACGTAAACACTGATGATAAATACAGGTTCTAATCTGCTATTTGTGTATTTAGCAAGATAAATATAAGGTTTTCAATCATATAACTGCTTCACTATAGTACATAACCATTATGTTTTTACAATGTGGGTCAGCAATATGAGATGGCACTGAGAGTAGTAGGTCGTGTGAAAGTCTTGAGTTCTAATCCTGCATATATTACATATATAAATGCAGGTTTAAGCCTGTACAATGTATTAATTTATTAAATGGTAAATATCAATCTAACCTCTATCAATGCAACAAAAATAATAATTTGTAAAAGTTTATTTATCTTTGCTTTATAAAATTTAACAAATATAGTTATATAGATAAATCATGCAATCCAATTGTAAATATTTTTTTCATTGTTAGATGGGATCATAGTGAAATTACATTCATAGATACATTTTCTTGCATTGGGATTATAAAATAAATTATTAATAATATATCTACTAAAATATGTGATCTTAAGAATGTTTTTATATGGAACAGATATTTATGTTAAAAATATTATCTCAAAAAACTTTACAAAAGTGCAAAATGAATGGCTTTAATAGGGATAATATGAATATAAATATAATATAATAAGAGACACAGTTAAGCAAACCATTAAAATCTTTTACAAATAAAAATTGTGATATAAGATGCCAAGCAATCTAAAAAAAACCAATGTCTTTGTATAAGGAGATATTTGCATGTCGCACATTGGTTGTATAGATATTTTAAACTCATTTTTAAAGTATTTTTATTTGGAGTTAAATATCTTGCCTTACTTATATATAAAAGACTGCTAATTTTGATGATGCAACAATAGCCTTATTTGTAAGAATGTCTTTTACATTTTTAATATTTTTTGTAGAATATCAAAAAGATTGAGAGCAGTATGCTAAGTGTCACCAGACATCACTAAAAGCTTTCCACTAAATCTGAAAATATTTTTATAAATGTAAGTATGGAAAAATTTGAATTTATGAATACTAATAATAATCGATGTAAAAAATTTTATTCAAAAAGGACACGAGATTTTTAAAGATTTTATGATTATTTTTTTCAAAACCTGCTCATGGAAAGTATTTTAACAAAAAGGTATAATCAAATATATTATTGAGGATAAAAAGTTGTACAAACAAATTTAAATTATATTTCGCTTTAACTTATACAAATTTGGAAAAGAAAATAAATTTTACTAAGTATTACTTCATAAGCATGTTCAAATAAGTATTGCGTGTGTATCTATGCACATATGCAATGAAATGTTTGCACCTCTTACAAGATTCTATAGCTTTAATCAGCTTTTTGGAAAATAACTTAATATATATATATATATTTGGAAAATAACTTAATATATATATATATATAGTTCTGACTTGTGTTTGAGAATTGAGGGGTCCATGTGATGTCATTATTTCATCTTATTGACTGTCACGTTAGCATGTTTAAGGCATATCTGTTGAAGGCTTTAGTGTTCACGTTATTATATATATAAATGCATCTTGAAATTATACAAAGAAAACTGGTGAAATTAATGAAATTCTCTCCAAGTTTATATATATATATTGTGATAATCTATCTTGTTTGTAACTATAGTTTAAGAAAAGAGTTCAAATAATTCTAACAAAAGAAGAACAAAGATTCATGAAATAAAATATATATGTTACACAGGTTTAGATTTGAGAATCTATATTTCTTTAAATAATGTAATAACCTGTTGTTTTGAATATTTCTAAAAATATATTTTTGATAAACATATATCACTTTATTCAATTGAAAATAAAGAATATGTAAGCAGGTTTGAAGATATAAGGCAAATAAATGTACTGATTAAGAAGTTTAAATGACTAAAAAACAATTATAAAAGTATTCATAGAAAATGATGGGATTCATAAAACCACCTTTAAAGAATCATGATATATTGATTCAATTTAATTATACTTAAAATTTTATATATCCACCTGAGTCTCACTTTATGTGATAGATAGGTTCCTCAGAAAATGTGAACAAAAGAAATCACACATAAATGGATTTAACGTACCTTGGAAAATGGGGCATATGTTCTATAATTTTCAAAAATCACATAAAAGCAAAGCAACAACATAAAATTACTTTAAAATTCGCATAAAAAAATAAGGAAATAAAATATGAATAATAAAAATGTCAAATTTGAAAAAAAAAAATGATACAAGACAAGCTTTTTTTACCTTTTTTTATTAACTACAGTATTTAATTTTATTCAAAACAATATATTTTTATGTGTAATTTACATTATTTTACATTTTTTCATACATGTACAGTATTTAAATCATTACCACTATTTGACAATATGTAGATTTTTTTGTGAACTAGTAAGACATCAGATTCATCACAAGAGGAAATACAACTAGCACCAACTTTATTTTTTTAATTGCTCTTATAGCACACTCACCCAAACTAAAATGTTTTCCAATTGCTGTTGATCCTTCCCATTTCACTAAGCAAGCTAAAATTGAAATTTTTGTTGCCAAAGAAATTAATTTTCTTGAGTGTTTTTTCCCTCTCCATTAGAGTAAACTAAAAGTTATAATTTTGAAACATGTACCACAGATCACTCAGTCTCATGTGACAGTTTAGTGTAGATAATTTAAAATAGAATAATTTTAGAAATAAAAATTATTATATTATATCAGTAGAAATATAAAAGTTGTTTTTATTATAACTATATTTGTATGCTGACCTATTTCCATCATTGACATTTTATAATTAAATAAAACGTATTAAAAGTATTTATAGTTTATTTATTTTTCATGTCTTATATACTTGATTTAATTATAGGCATATGAATAGTTAAGTGTTTTATGTAGACTTGTCTGAAATGATTAGTGTATTAAAATATACATAAATGTTAAAATTATTAAGTATGCAATTTACAATGAAGTTAAAAAAAATAGAATATTATTTATATGTATGAGTCTGTAAATATTTTATAAACAAAGTTTGTAAGTATTTTATTAATATCTTCTGTTATTATGAAAGGAAGAATTTAAAGATAATTATACTAAAATATTTATATATTATGCAGCATTCTTTATTAGTCATTGTTTATTTTTTATACTGTTATAAAACTTTCAAAAATATTTTATATTCATTGTATAAATATGTTTACATATATTCTGTTTTCATTGATTTTCGAAACACATTTTTATTAACTTTTTTTATATCTATTTTAGGCAATTATAATAAATTCTGATATCTTTAAAAACATTATTTTTTATTATACAAATATTTTATTTACATTTTATATATAAAACATTTCATTTGCTTTTTAATTTATGATTTCAATACTATTTATTCTTGTTTATTATAAAAATCTATGATGATAAAATTGGAATTATATGTTTGATTATTTCCATCATCTAATAAGCATTAAATGTTTTTTTTTTTTTTATGGAAAAATTCGAATTTTACTTAAACTTTAAAATACATTGTACTGTTAGTAGTAGCATTGAAACAGTAAGTCTGCTTTGCAGAATTTCGTTTCACCTTTTCTCACCTATTTCCTACCCTCATACTTTAGTTTGAACCCCAATCTATTGTAGTGTGTCTGCAATACGCTTATATACCGAAAATCCCACCTAATTTTAAAACACAAGCATAATGCTCGTATTATATATATAACTCATTCCCAAATAAAATATTATGAATTGTGTATATGTTCACGTAATTTCGATTTATTAAAAAGTAGCTTATATAAGTCGTAATTGCGCACACACTATGATATGCATTTTAAAACATATCAAAATTATAAATTGTTAAAGTTATTTTGTTTGAATCTATTTACATATATATATATATATATATATATATATATATTACCACCGTAATATATTTTGATTTAAAATAAAATTCATTTAGTAAATATTCATTTAGTAAATGGATTCAAATATTGCAATTTAAGAGTAAAATAATTTTCGTTTGATTTAATAAAAGTCATTCCAAATATTTCTGTTAAAATAAATGAAAGACAATAGTTTAATTAGTTAATGTTATATAAGTTTATCTAAAAACAGCAGATGTCCACTTAAGGTTTTCTTTAATTAGTAAAATGAATTTTTAATTAAATCTAGTTTGTAATTCGAATGTTGACAGGGAAATTAACAAAAGAAATTAATTAATGTTGAATTCCTTCAGACATTCCGATGATTTAATTATAGCTGATAAGTCCGATATATTTTTGTAACGCTCCAGGGCAGTTCTATTGTTAAAGTCTACTATAAAAAGAAGGGTTTTTTTTGTTCTCCATTTCTAATGTTTCTAAGAGAAATCATTTTTAGGTCTAATGTTTCTAACCAAAATTATTGTAATAATTTGCAAATCTTGACATGATGGAGTAGAGTGCAAGAGGGCTATTTCTCTCTGGAATGGCCATATACTGCCGTAGACCGTCGGGAGTAATCACACAAGGAACCCTGGAACTGCTGTTGCTGCCAAAAATATGAACATTTAGAGATTTTGCTGTTAAATTATATAAAAATCTGCCGACCATCAATCTACCTAAAAATGCTTCTCCAGAGGTAACCCTAAATTAACCCAAGAGCTCTTGTGATAACTAACATGCTATAGCTATTTTAAATTGTTTTTCTTATATTTCACATAACTTCATTATGTATTTCTTTAACGTGTTTAAAGATAACCAACATTATTGCACTCTATCCTTGGGTTAATATTTTCTAATTATTAAGCTTTCTGTTATTTTATTATGATAATGTGTCAGAATCATCTTTGACTTAGTGAATTATTCCCTTTAGTGAAAATAAGACACCGTTATGAAGGCATATTTTAAATTTCTAAATAATTTCCAATTTTATTATATTGCAAATCAGTCGTTCGAGGGCAATTCTTTTCTTTAATATATAATATAATCACATACTTTAAAATCTACATGTTATTGATGTTAATATAATATGAGAGTATGTGTGAGGTCAATGATTAAATATGTCCCCTAATGCATGATTGCGTATATAAATCTATACTTACTTTTCAAACCCGCAAGCATACATTTTCCTATTTTTAATTACTGTGTTCTACTTTAATTATAAAGTTCATCATTGACATTGAGAATGTGCGGACCCTTTTAAATGAATTTCTGGGAATTTGATTGGGCATTTCTCTTAATCCAAGTAAAACCTATTCAGTATGTTTTGTATACATTTAGTCTCGTATTGCTGGTATATGAATTGGTTGTTGAGACAGCTTTGTTTTATTTTTTTCCAAGGATTCTTTACACGGCTAAGTCCATTCTCTTCGCTTCTTGAAGTTTCCAGGCAGAGTGTGTCCACAAATGACACACCTGGGAATTAAACATAATCATCACCCAGTCTCTAAGTTTCGGCTGTTCATAAAAATACTTTCCTACAGGTTTGCGGTGAGATGCCCTCCATAGTCATTCCGGACTTCAATATTGTTTTTATTTTATATTTATTTTTACAAAGCATCTGTGACTTAAATGTGTCACACCCTCCAACTTTAATAAATTCATTATCAGCAATACTGACCTCCCAATGTAACTCTATTATTATTATTATTATTATTATTATTATTATTATTATTATTATTATTATTATTATTATTATTATTATTATTATTATTATTATTATTATTATTATTATTATTATTATTATTATTATTATTATTATCATCATCATCATCATCATCATCAAATAAATGCCTTGATCACATTCCCACTTTGTTGCTTAGTAAGCTTTTGTCCGTGCTATTCTCGAAATCCATAAATAGTTTATAACACTTAATTTTCAAATATTTTCTTAAACTCGTATAATTACTCAAAGCACCTCGCACATGTTCCTATCTCTTCAAGCACATTATCGTAATGCTATTAGCCCAAAGAATAGAATATATCATTTTGCTTTAAAACCCTTTTTGTCATTTATTGAAATGTGATGCCAACAATTAGTTAATATGCGTCCTGGTCTCGTATAAGCAGACAGTGGCGTTATCTATATATTTTATATAAATAAATTTTGTGAAATCATTTAAAACTAAATTTGATATCTTATTTTATTGATTCCTATCACTGTCTCGGTCTATATATATTTTTTTTCTGCAGTTTTTTTTGTAAATCCATAGACGTTAATTAGCCACCCAAGCTTCTTTTAGTATAGAGTCTTTTGTTTCTCTTTGACCACCAGGCACCGGTCAAAGGTTATACTAGTAGTGGCATCAGATGCGTTATCATGTAGATGGCACTGGGAAATTTGGACTTTAGATTCCAACTTAGTATATCTAGAAGGCAACCCCTCCTAGAATGTTCAGTTTCGTGTCTGGGGTTTGAATTCTGCAGTGTATTAGCGAGATAGACAATTCTGACTGTTACAGCGTATAGGTTTGTATATAACACAACATTTCAGGTGGTATTACCGTCTTATTTAGATGTTGCTGACCTGACCAATAACAGTGAATTCAATAATTAATATTAATATTAGATGATAAAAATAATCCATTATATAATCAGAATTATTTATTCTTGTTTTTGTATCTGAAAAAAAAAAAAACATAAAATATAAAAACATCTGCACCTTTCCTTAATGCATTAGCTAATTTATTTGATTTTGTTATCTGATAATATTTTATATATTATGCAATATCATTTATTTATTTTATCAATCATTAATACCAATTATTTATTTATTTAATTGTTTATGATCTAAAAATGTTATTTTAGTTTATTTAAGAATGCTTTTACTTTTAATACAGCTTATTTATATGTCTAACAAAATGTTGAGATACGTTTATTGATATCCTTATATTTAAAATAATTTCAAACTTCAAAAATGTATTCTGATGTTTTGGAATTATCATTATTATTATCAGGTACTTATATATGAATGGGACTATTTTTTTATAAAAAAAAAGTCAGATGTAGAATTGAAGTAAATGCAATTAAAAAATAGAAATGTGTGTATAACCATATCTCTCATTACGACAGTCAGTCTAAAGGAATGACCAATAGTTTGAGAAACATACAATGATCCCTCTGTAGTCACGTAAATGATTAAGATAAAAAAAGCATAATAATTAGTTGTGAAAATATTAGTAGTAAATTAATTAATTTGCCTAAAAATATTTTTAACCAATCAAATCTCAGATTTATATCACTCTCTTTGTTAGTTTGTTATTATATAATTGAGCTAGAATCCAGTAGAAATATTTCTCAGATTAAAAACCCTCTGTAGAAAGTTACAATCATGTTTCAACTATTTCAAACTCTTATTTTATGTTATAAATGAAAGTTAATATCATAAATTTCAGGTTTTGTGAGAGAGTCCAGACTGCAAAATTTTCAACTTGGACCCATATAGCTAAGGAGAATTTCTGTACATAGTAAATTTGAGATTTGACAGATAACAAATGTGCAATGATCACTTCTATATATTATAAAACCATTTCTGCTATTATTCACAATCAAATTGCAAATGACATGTGGCAATATTATGAATAGCATCATCAACATGATGACATCATCATAATTGCGTTTTATTGCATAATTATCCCAAATTCATATTCTAGCTACACATCTTAACTTTGATTTGCTATTGTCACCACAAATATATGCAAAAAATCTCTACAAATGTTTAAAGTATACCTAGGTTTAAATTATCATTTCAAGAACAATATTCCTAAATTTTTAAAGTCAATACATAGTGCATGCTAAGACATTATTCAATTTATTTAATAACTATTGATAATGATATTATCCTCTATTGCAATTAATGTTTTATTATGATGAACCAATGCATCTAATTGTAGTCCTTCATTGCAATATTTACTTTAGATAGTTCATAGTTTTGGAATAACTTTAAGACAAATTTTATAACCCAAATAAAATGTGCTTTAAGAAATCGTTCTCTATTCGTTTTATATTTTCTATACAATGGAGATGTGATTTTGAAACTATGAATTTAATATCCTTAAATATAGTAAACTCTAAAACATATTTATTTTTATCTTTTAATCATATTTTCAGGTTATTATGGAGATTCCTCAAATGATACTTGTAAGAGGATCCATAACTCATTTTCATATAATAAATTTAAAAGAATAACATTCCAACATTATAAACTCTTAATTTAAAATCGCAGAACTTTATTTTCCTTTAAAGATGAATTATAGACTTTCTCTCTTGATCAAATCTGAACTCTATTTTTAGTCTAGTTAATTAAAATACGAAGATGAAATATTTTTGTCATTTTAATAGTTAAATGCAAAAGTAATAGATTTATTATTTGAGATGTATCTCAAAAGCTAAACACAATATTTTTGAAATAAC
Organism: Epiperipatus broadwayi; assembly: GCA_028023455.1. Lineage (NCBI taxonomy): Eukaryota > Metazoa > Onychophora > Udeonychophora > Euonychophora > Peripatidae > Epiperipatus > Epiperipatus broadwayi. The sequence goes on from JAQFVV010006510.1 coordinate 242,700, forward strand.
AGAAACAATTTATTTATTAAAGCAATTTAAATTATTACATTACTCTGAATTTATTTAGTGGGTAACAAGCTATTATACGCTAATTATTCTAAAATTTGAACTTATTTCAGTTATAAGGCATTTTACACCTAATATTTCATCCGTAGAGTATTTATTTTGCTGCATATTATATAATATACTCTCGAAGTAACTCTATGTATAGTATGTATAAAAATGCAAAATAAATATTAATTTTATAACAAATATTTATTATAATAATGGATACTATTGCATGTATTTATGATGTAAAAACATTTAATATGAAGAAGTAGATATGTTATTAAAAAATAAAAAATAAGATATATATATATTGTAACGGAATATATATATATGCGTTACATTTAAATTCTAATACGTAATGTTTTGTAAATATCTAATACTGAATTAAAAACACACACGTTCAAAATCCACAAATAACGAATTATTAATTTATTAATGTTTGATTTAAATATTAAAATAAGCTTTAAAAAATATAGAATCGAAACAAAGATTCTAATCTTTAAATAAAGTATAAAATAAAAACCTTTTTAAAAATAACTGAGAGTTTTAATCTTAAAAATAAAAATTACAAACAGATCCTTAAGGCAAAATGACAATTAAAGAAACGATTACGAAATAGATAAGAGTTCCCGTCCAGAGATAGAGACACAGACCTCAGTGGAAAACCCAAAATCTACTTGGCGACCAACTGAATTAACCAATAAAATACAGACATGAAGTATGTTTGATGTATCCTGCATTCCAGAGATAAGGTGCCTGAGGACTATAAAAGGAAAATCCAAAACAATAATTAATTAGTTAGAGAGGATTAGAAAATTAAAATTTGAATTCCATTGTCTTTGCTGAAAGTAAAATAATTTTAAAATTTTGTCACCGTCACTAAGAATGTAATCCGCTTCGTCATGCTTCCTTCGGTTCGGCCGGCCGAAGGCAGCTTTCATCTCCATGGATCCCAGGATCGAACCACTGGTACTGTCTTCAGAAAACATCATAAATGCATCTTCATAAATCATCATCGCCCACAAGAAATGGATCTTGTATAAATTCAGATCTTCATCGTGAGGGAACAAGCCTGGAGAAAGAAAGGAAAGTATACATTTTAAACAAAAAACATTATAAACTCTTAATTTAAAATCGCAGAACTTTATTTTTTTTTAAAGATGAATTATGGACTTTCTCTCTTGATCAAATCTAAACTCTATTTTTAGAAACTTTAAAATTTTAAGACTTATCTAAAATTGAAATGTAATCTTTTTTTTTTTTTAAATATGTGTTATATGTTTTCAGTTATGCTAAGTGTAAGATCTATTTGTAATGGAGCGTGGGTTTGCGACAGCAAACAAATTTAAAAAATAGAAACACATCGTTATTTGTGCATTATTAAATTTAAAAGAAAAGTAGGTTATATAATATTTGTAGTAAAAAAATAAGTTAAAATATAAATGTTATCTTAAAAATGATTTTAAAACCTTAATTAAACCAAAGATTTTTTTTTAGAATTAAATTAATAAAATGATTTTAAAATTAGTTGAGTGTAGATGGCTTCTAGACTAGTTTGAATATGTTATTTTTAAAGTGGGTTTTGATTTCGGACTATTTGTTTCATAGTTGTGTCAATGCTGGTGGAGAGATATATGGATGTTTATATCAATGTAATGTGAAGGGTGTTAGCACCTAGGGTGACCATTCCAACTGAATGCATGACCGCAAAGAGGTAGTCATATCATTGAAATGGGCACAGACGTATTTCCTGCGCCATTGGCCCATACCAGCTCTATGGATTGAGAAGATAAGTCGGCAAGATAAGACTGCTCTCCCATCCATACCAAGCATGTACTCTTTATATTACGTACATGATTCCTTCGCCAGATAGAAGTACATTCCTATACTGGTTGAAGCTCATGTTTTCTCCAATAATATCACGCTGTTCAGATGCACATTCCTGACGGCATGATTCTATGCTAACATGTACATATTGCATTCATTGCTGATATATATCTGGAAGCGAGCATTGGTGTGGCTGCGGATATTTAGCCCGGAATCAAATGTTTGAAAGTCTTTTAGGTGCATGGTCTGGGTAGCTCATCTATACTCAACATTTCTAAGCTTAAAAATAAAAGTTAAAAACAAATAAAATAATAACTAATGAAACAGAATAAAACAACTTTCTTCTTTTGTTATAAAATTTTTTTTTTAAGTTTGTACGTAAATAAAATCTTTTTTGTGTTATTAATACTGACAGTGATTGCTTTTGTTATTATTTATTAAAAGAAATATATTTAATAAATGTTTTAAACCTCTGCTACTTCATAGGCTAGTGACTTGGGCTGGCAGTCATGATTTTAACAGCACGTATCTGCCTACTCTATAAATTTTCTAGGTTCAAATGCCTAGATGGCGCCCTTGTAGTGCAGATTATGGTAAAACTTGATCATCATTCCCCGACCGTTATAATATATTGCTTACAACAGTTCTTTCATATACACTTTAATGTAAACAAATTTTCTTAAAAACTTCTTTATTTTCCTTAGTTTCGACTGTCCAGCAGTCTTCATCAGAGATCTATGCTTCACTGATGGAAAACTCCCTTTTCTTTATATTCTAGTCACCAGAACACCAAATAGTTTATCTTTTTCTATTTACAGAAAGGATACACATACAGACAGATATTTACATTTTCATTCTCATCATCACCAAACTCAGATAGTTTCTGTAGCCAAAACTCTTAAATAGAGCAATTAACCTTTCAGATGAGACACATCTGAAAGAAAAAATAAATCATATTAATAGTGTTTTATTAGCAAATAGTTATAATTACAAATTTATAAAAAAAGGCTTATTTCAAGCCCAAAATAGACAAAATAGGAAACAAAAAGATGATAAATCAGCTATTAGGATTTGTGTTCCATATATAAAAGGAACTACAGACAGTATCAGACATATATTAAAATGCTATAATATAGATACAGCATTTTCTGCTCATCAAAAGATCAGCAATATAATAACCAAGCCTAAGGATTCAATCCCTCTTGAATCTCATGGTGTCTATCAAATCTCATGTAAAAATTGTAAAGCTTCTTACATAGGTATGAGTAATCATCACATCAGTGTTGGATAGATGAGCATGCTAATGCAGTTAAACAACACTCATCATCAGCAGCACTCTCACTCCATACTATAGATTCAGGTCATAAAATTGATTTTTCTAGTACCAGGATCATATCCAGATGTGATAATCTCTACCAGTGCAAAATTAGAAAAGCCATTGAGATACTTAAAAGGCCAGATTGTAACAATAAGTGAGATGATACATGCAAATAAAAAAACATTCCTAAATTTAACATTTTTGTTATTGGTGGAATTTTAACGTTTTATTCTAATCAGTGATTGTAGCGCCTCTACAATCATCTTTCTACCTTTTATAACTCTGTGGATGACTTGTGTGACCAAGTCAAAACGTCAGTATATTAATATTAAAAGTTTTTAACATGGATGAACCTGCAAAATATGTATTTTATATATTTAACACGTGCAAATCTCGTTTTAACACACACACACACACACACACACATATATATATATATATAGCTCTTTAATTTAGCTCCTGAGGTAAATACCTTCAATGACAATGACAATCTAGAATAGATACTAAAATAAGATTTTTTACTGAGTTCGAATCACTTATATATTACATTATATATGTGCAAGTATGTGTAAGTTTGTACAGTGTATTAATTTACATATTAAAACATAGTGCATTAAAGGTCTGCCCATCCCTTGCATATGTATATAAATGGATTATTCTCCAGTACATGAGGGATCAGAATGACTTAATGGTCAACATGGGCAGGATGACAATCTTGGCACTAACATAGGCTTTGAACACTCCGTCATCAGATTTTCAATGAAATGGATTGTTGAAGAGTTGTGTGTTGGAGTAATTTGAAGCATGTCCATTAAAGTAGGAAGATTTGCTATCTTAATATAAAGCTGAGCATTGATTGTATATATGTGTGGATATAGTAATCTGGTTCAACTGATGATTGCTGGTTTAGCATGAAATACATATATTGGTGATTATTTATCTTTTCAACATGTGTATGTTCAAGTGGGTCAGCAATATGAGATGGCATGGAGAGTTGAGGGTCCTGTGAAAGTCTGAGTTTAAATCCCTTATATATTAAATTAATAACAGAAAAATACTTGAGCAAATTTTTTAAAAACTTTGTAGATATATTTTTAATATAAAAAACTTATCAGCACCTTTAAAATTGTTCATTTTTAAATTAAATATCTTATTTGATCATATTGTTTTTTAAAAATAATCTTTAAGTATAGATTTTAAAAAATTGTAAACAAAGATTTGGAAATCTAGGGTTTTATTTCTTAGCTATAAAAAAGTATTCATATGATGTAAATATGCCAAAATTCAAAAGTAATAATATAAGTGAAGTCCTTAGAATGTTATTAAAATCTAACTATAAAGTAGTATTATTGATGCATTGCTAATATATTTTGCATTTCTTTTCTAAAGTTTCTTAAATGATCACTGAAATTATTGAATTGACAGAAATTATTTGTTTATTGCAGTAATTAATGATTACATATATGTTTAAATGATATTTACCCAAACAATTACATTGAACATAAAATAATTTTTGAGATCTAATGGACATGTTTATTGAGTGGGAAATTTGTAGGATGTTTTTAAGACTATGTATATTTTTGTTTTTATTTTTTCTCAATGAATAAATAATTGATGGTGATATATAATTTATATTATGAATTGTAAATAAATAAATATTATTTAAAATTAATATTATATATCACCTTTTATACAGCTTCTTGAATTATTTTTGTCATCAATGTTTTTTAAGGGCACTCTATAAAGGGTGTAAAATTATTATGATTTAATTTTGGTGCCAAATTTGATTTACACATTATTATATTTACAGAGATATTCTATAAACATTCCGCTTTCTTGCAGTGCATAACTTAACAGATGAGTAATATGGAAACTTCAGGCCCATTTAAAATGTTTAAAGATATATATGTTAGGATTAACAAGAAGAGATCAAAAATGAAATACACGAGTGCAAGGACAAATGGGTGTTACTGACATCATTAAAATAATTAAAAGATTGAAGGGATGTAGGCTGTTGCTAGAAGAGATCATAATAGATAGACAGTTGAAATTTTAAACTTGATTCAAGAGATTGTAAATCACCTAGAAAGAAACCACATGTGAGATGGATTGATAAAATAAGGAAGTGTGCTGACATAATGTGTAGAAGAGAGGCTAAACATCAAAGAAGATGGATTGAATTTGGAGAGATCTTCATTCTGCAGTGGATTTATAGTGTTAGAAAATGATGATAATGGTGATGATATATATTATTGTTACAAAGAAATCAAATCATATGTCACATGACCTAATTTAACACACTTGTACTATAAATGTATATATATATATATATATATATATATATATATATATATATATATATATATATATATATATATATATATATATATATATATATATATATATATATATATATATATATATAGAGCTTGCAAACAATCTCTTAGTAAGCTTTGCAGAATATTTTCATCCCCAGACCAGTATCTGTTACTGGCTTCCTCAATGGGGTGCTAGGACATTCAATCATTAGATTAAAAATACCAGGACAAGACCAACATTTTAACTAATGAATAACTATCAAGTAGAAAATCTGAAATTTTCGGACATTCATATATATGTCTTTCAATCTAGCTATCTAACTTAAATAGCCCTATGTACTGAACCAAGTTGAGATACATCATATATTAATAATTTTAGCAATATAAAATCACCAATGTCTTAATAGCAAAAAATAAAATTATAAAGAAACCATGTCATATGTCACATGACTTAATTTAACAAGCTTGTATTACAAATGTTATATATAGAGCTTTCAAATAAGCTGTTAACAAACTTTGAAGAATATCCTTAACCCCAGGTATGTTTCTACTACTGGCTTCAGATTTTCTGCATGATAGTTATTCATTAGTTAAAATGCTGGGCTCGTCCTGGTATATGCTTGAATATCCTAGCACCTCACTGAAGAATCCAGTACCAGAAACTGGTCTGGAGTTGGGGATATTCTGCATAGCTTGTTAAGAGCTTATTTGTAAGCTTTTTCTCTCTAAGCTTGTTAAATTAGATCATGTGACATATGACTTGATGTATTTGTAATTTTATTTTTTGCTATTAAGGCTTTGGTGATTTTGTATTGATAAAGTTATTAATATATGGTATATCTGTAGTTCGTTCAGTCCCATATGGCTATTTAATTAGATGGATTGGAAGACATATTAATGTCTGAAAATTTCAGATTTTCTACTTAATAGTTATCCATTAGGTAAAGTGCTCAGAATGTCCTGTTATTTTTAATCTAATGCTTGAATATCATAGGACCTTACTGAGGAAGCCAGTAGCAGAAACCGATTTAAAGTTGGGGATATTCTGCAAAGCTTATTAAGAGCTTATTTGCAAGCTCTATATATAACATATATTATTGTATATGCTTACATAGGTAAATATTTATACTTTTCCTCATTTTGTTTTATAGACAATTATGAAATAATCTGTTTTACATAAATACAATATTAAAAAAACAAAAACCAACAACATACATCAGCCTTTTCATTTACAATTTTGTAGCAATTTCAAGACTTTTAAAATATCTTTTACAATTTACTATGTACATTGACATACCGGATTGTTTTACAAAAGGTGATAATCTTATAGCATAGTGATTAATATATCTTTATCTTATACTTCTACATATGTTTGAATTCATACAACATAAAATAACCTTTTTTTAGATATAAATTGATGTGAGACTATTTTCAGGTAATAATTTAGAATTGTTTTTAAAAATAAGAATTATAAATCTCTTATTAATATAAATCATTCTCTAATTTATTATACTGCTTACAGTTACTATCTGTCAAACATAGGAACTTTTCCATTATATCATTGTTTATAGTCAATTGAATATATTCCATATTGGTCAGGAAATGGGTATCTATAAATTGTTTTAGCTATAATGTAAAGTGAAAAATAAATATAAAATAAAACTGAACTTTCAGCAACTTGTGACGAGTAATACTTTTTTTACAGTCCCAGTATTATTGGAAAAGCTTTAACTTTGCAATAACCTATTGATACCTGTTATGTTTTTCCATATAATGGAGTTCAAAGATGGCAATAATTGACAAACTATCTTAAGTAATTCTGAAGTATATGAATGGTCAAGTCATAATATACTTTAGAGTATTAATTGCTATTCCTGCCTTTGATATTAAACATACAGAAATTAAAAATAAAAATGGATGCTTGAGATTTTTAATAAGTGATTTACTTATATAATGAATTATTCAGTTTATATACTCGAATATAAAAATACTGCTAAAAATATTGAATTTATTTTTTCTTAAACATGCAATCGATTAATTATATTAAAAGATAATGAGGAAATAAATACTGAAAATATATAATTGCGATTTTGAAAGAAAGATATTTTTTTGTATAATGTTCACAGTAAAATTAAAGACTTAAACTCTCTCTGGAAATGAATATCAAAAAATTGAAGTCCAAATGAATAGGAACTCAAACAGATTTTTGATTAGATCATTCGATAGCTTTCAACAGTCAACAAAAATTTGCTATCCAATTAAGTAAAAAAAGAAAACCTTGAAGATTTGTTAAAATACTGAATGACTAAATTTTTTTTTTTAAAAGTGAGATAACTGAACTGAATTTATCAAGGATGATAAGATCAGTCTAAGCCTCATAAATTAAAAGAAATATATATATATAACTTATTACAAAAATGACTTATATATATATATATATATATATATATATAACTTATTACAAAAATGACTGAGAAAAAAGCTGAATGATTTAAAAGAGAAGCAACTATTAACAGTTTAACAAAATACCTATCAAAGATTTCAAGTGAAAAATTTAAAGATAATATTTTATTTTATTATTTTAAACATTAAAATAAGTTCTTTAGAAATGAAAAAGTGCAAAATGATAAAATTTGTAGAGATAAAAATAATTCATAAAAACGATTTCATTTACGACTCTCTTTTGATAACATTTACGAACTCTAAGATTTTGATACAAAATATTAATAACAATTACGTACTCTCACGCATGCACATATATCTATACACTTTTTTATATTAAGAAAATAAAAAGTAAACATTAATGCATAAAATAAAGAAGTATTTTATACACGATTTTTATTGCGAAGGAAATGTAAAAAAAAAAGGATTGGAAACAAAACAATGATTTACTTTTTTTTTTTGATTTGGTCAAATCACTTGACTTAACTAAAGAGGTCTATAACATTTTTTGAAACGTTAGTTGTCCACCAAAATCTATTCATACTATACAGCTTCCATATGATGGAATGAGAGGAAATGTTATTACCATAAATAGAAAATCTGAATCATATGAAATGAAAACTAATTGTAAACCAGGATATGTACTCATCCTACTATTATTTTTCATTTTCAAACTATTGCCCAAATAGAATGGCTTATAGATGGCTTAATATATGAGGAATAAAATTGCAGTAGAAGTTATATAATTTTTAATTTGAATTGATTAAGAGGTAAAACAAGAACCTCTTGGGTTTTTGAATATACAGTGCACCCCAGTTGATTAAGCTACTTTTGCTAGTATTACAGAATGTACTTAATGTTTTTAACACAACATGTATAAAATTCTTCATTTAATAATTAATGTTTATAAAGCTCAGATTCTGTATTAGCCAGTGACAGATAAAAAATACTAGGCAACTTTCTACTTTAACTTTATCAATTTGAAACTATAAACAGTTTAAGTATTTCCATAATTTTATAAGTGGAACAAATTGTGGTCTGAGATGTTGATGGCAACGCAGGCACTAATTTGCTGTTATTTTTAATAAATTAAAAGATAGGGTACTTCATCACAATATAATAACAATTTCAACTAAGTTAGTTGTATATATAATTATTTTATTTTATTTATTGTATGCATGTGATTTATGGATGTCATATTCACTCAGTATAAAACCATTAGAAAAGTTTCATGTAAGAATGCTCTGTAAAGTTTTAAAAATACAATAGCAATATCATAAAACCAATCAATATATTCAACTGATAATACAAAATCCACTAAAACAAAATTCCATCTCCACTGCAATGCACACTTAAAATGAAAAAAGCAATCCAAAACTTCCTAAATAGGTATTTTACAGTGATCTTGAGCATGGTTTTCATGGATGTGATACACCTTGTCTATGTTATAAAAGTTATAATTGAAGAAATTTAAAGAAATATAATGATGATTGCTTCTGTTGGAAGATATGGAAGAAAATAAAACACAATGGAGAACTACAATTAGACATAGTGCTAAAGTATTTTAAAATAAAAGTTTTATTTTGAAAAAATAAAAATAAAACACAGCATGCAATAAATCAACTAAACAAAAAATGGAATATTATGTTCTATATATGTCATGTGTGTGTGCTTGTTTCACATATTGCTTTGTATAATCATCACAAAACTGATCTGCAGTAGTACTTTTCCCTCTTGAAGTTAGTATGTTCATACTCGTTTATGAGTGGAAGTGTGTAGATTATGCAGTATAATCACAAAGGTAACTTTATAACATTATAAACAGCCTCAACAGTATTTATAAAATTATACTTTTTTTCTTTACCTGTGAATAATTGATAATAATAAATTTATCATTATTTTATCCTTATTTTACAACATCATTTTATTAAATAAATATAAAATTAAAATTATTTATTAAACTTGTAGACAATATAATTTAATTTTTATTAATTAAATTTGTATGACAATTAAAAGTTCACAACTTCTTTTTAACATTTTTGGGTGTGTTTGTTTAATTGTTAATTTAATTTTAATATATAAATATTTTGCCACACTTCATAATGATGTAAAAGTCAACAAAAGCTTTAAAATGAAGTTTTATTGGGTTTTTTAAAAATATTTTACAGAGAAATACTGAAGAATATTTTGTTGGTGTAAGTGCTGGATGATTTAACTACAAGCTATCAAAATAATGGCACTTTTGAGGTGCATTACATCTCTGGTTAATTATCCTTTTAAAAAAATGACTTGAGGTGGACATAACATCTCCAGGATTGACAGTGTCAATGTTTTGTGTAGAATTATTTTTTTTAAAAACTTTACACAAACAAGCCAATCTCAATTAGGCAAAACATGGAATACTAGAAATAATATTGTTTTGATAACTCCTGAAACTTTGAACAAATTATAAAAAAACATAAAGATTATATTTGGATGATCAAGAAATCAATCATATGGCATTGTTTTCCATTTTTGCATTTTATTTTTTATTTTGTTTTCTTTTCTTTCCTATTTTACTCTATATTTTATATAGAGACATAAATGTATGGAAATTTTGAAAAAAATTCTAAGAGAGAATTATTATTATGCAATTATTACTTTGGATATTATTATTATTATTATTATTATTATTATTATTATTATTATTATTATTATTATTATTATTATTATTATTATTATTATTATTATTATTATTATTATTATTATTATTATTATTATTATTATTATTATTATTATTATTATTATTATTATTATTATTATTATTATTATTATTATTATTATACATTTTTTGAGATGAAATATGTTATAATTAGTTATGCCTATAATTACATTTGCTTTATAAGCACTACTATATTTATAATGCATCATGCAAAAGGATAGACTGTAAATTTAGTAATGAGCTATAATATCATAGTTAATGATCTGATATTTTTTTGAATTTAATATCTTTTATTAATTTAAACCTATTTCTCAACAGAGTAAAATAGCACCATTTTTAATTGCAAACAAAAAAGATTCAGATTAAAGTATATTATTCAAATAATTAGCACTTTTATATATGATAAAAAAATAATCTGCTGCTGTTACAAGAAATTCCCTTTAGCAATGCATATTGTTAAAATTGATGTAGTAAAGATTAAAATGAAGTCAATTGGCTGATATTAATCATGATTGAGTAATTGTAATTTGATTATTAATTGTTAAAAATATTTATTTATTTCTTGAATTTATTATTTTGTCAGTTTAAATCTCTCTCATTAGTATTTATTATAGTAAAATATATGTTTTAGGTAAAAAATAAAATATTGTTACAATTAAATAAAATAAAATCATATGAAAATACAATATTTGTTGTCACAATAGTTGAAACATTCAATGCCAGTTAACTCTTTAAACAACCTCATTTGTGAAATGCTTTGTGGCTTATAATTTATGTACTTCAAATCATAGTGAGAGAATAGTTTAGGAAATAAAACATAGAAAGCATCCACAATGTATGTATATATATATATATATATATATATATAATAACACATAGAAAGCATCCACATATATATATATATATATATATATATATATATATAGTAATGGGCACACATGCTGTTACATTATTTAAAAAAAGAGTTAAAATATAAATGTTCACAAATAAAAGTTATTAAATAAAAGTTAGAATTAAAAATTAAAAACGAAAAGCTTGCAAACATACACACACACACACTCACACACACACACACACATATATATATATATATATATATAAATCGCACAGATGGGAAATTGTTAAAAGAAAACTTTATTTTAAAAAAGGAGAATTTTAAAATTCAATTTTAAGCAAAAACTTAAAGATTTAAAGATAAAGAATGTACAAAAATTAAATTAATGTCTATTGTGTTAAAACTCAAAATGGAAATGATTGTTGGTTTTAATTAATCCAATGGAAATGAGCCCTTAGGGCAAATTTATAATTAAAGGTCAACTAAGAGATATAAAAAATATTTTTGCATTACCCGCTTGTGCAAAGTTAACCAACACCCAGACCCTAATGAAAACCACCAGAACAGAAAACCATGGACAGTGAATCTGAAGGATTAATATAAAAAGAACAAAATTCAAATTAAGAACAGTTCCATCTTGATTTTTTGGAGTAGGAGGAGGAAAATATGCACTTTTCACGCTCTTGCTGTTTTCAAATGAAGAGACTGTTGAAATATGAATGGCACTATTGAAGACTCTGAATCATATGGGTACTGCAATAAAATAGTTCCAGTATTGAGCCAGCTAAGGCTACCTCTTGATTGATATCTACTGCATGAACAGTAATTATAAATAATAAAGACTTCACGAGAATTGGCACAAGGAACTGGGAGCTCTTCTAATGTAATATATAAACTATAAATTATGGACTCTAGTCATTATAAACTTTTATTAAATGAACTTTCATTTCTTAAATAATTAAGGCCTTACCAAGTTTAAATCATAAACTTTTATCTGACCAACATGGAAGATTAAATTAGTTATTAATATTTATTTTTATATATGTTTGTCAATTCAATTATTCCCATTTCTTTATTAATATTTATTTACAAAATCAAAAAAAAATAAATTAAATTTTAAGTTGGGTTTAGATAGCTGCATAGATTCATTATGTTTATTATAATATTTTTATACGTAAAAATTATATATATCGGTAAACATGACACCTCATGCTGAGTGTCTAAATGCATTTACTGGTATATATTTTAAGTTGTTGTTGTCAATGCAGCACTTTATGATGAGTGCAATTGAGTTTACTTTATTGTAAATTTCCCTCAGCAATTTTCAATTTAATAACTTTATATTTAAATTGGTTTATGTTTATTCTAAAGGAGTTTGAGTACAGGCTATTTGTTCATGGTTGGGTCAATGCTAGTGGAGAGATATATGGGTGTTAACATCAATGTAATGTGAAGCACGTTTAGCATACAGGGCAATGCCCACATGAATGCATGACCCAAAGGCATAGTCAAGGCATTACAATGGATATGGATGTATGTTCCACACCACTGTTTTCCTTTTTACTCTGGGTGTTAATAGTAATATGGCCAAGACTGCAATTCACCATTAAAGAGAATTTTCAGTATATATATTCCAAATGTTTTCCTTCACCAGATAGATGCTCATTCCTGTTCTGAGCAAGAATCATTTCTCTTTAGATAATACCACACTGCAGACACACATTCCTGTCAGTGTGGTTTTATGCTAGCATCTTCATATTGCATTGGTTGCATCCATGTATCATGGAAGCAGGAATTGGTTTGGCTATGAATTTTCAACCTGAGATTGAATGATTGTTTCTGAAAAGTTTTTTCACTGAGTATTCTATGTAGTTTATCTATACTCAACATTATAAAACAAAATTCTATCAATTACCCATTTATGTAAGCTTTTATCCAAAGCATAAAATATTTTTTTATCAGTAATTGTAAACCAGTCCTTTCTATTAATTTATTTCTTCTAATTAAAGCTTTAATTGTTAGTTAAAGTAAGTGATGTCATGTGTTATGTATATGTGCATGTACATACCTCCACACTTGGCATCCATCAGTAAATATGACACTTTATGTTGAGTGTCTTAATATATTTACCTAAGCCTTCCCTGTAAGTTCATTATTTGTGAATGTGACATCTCATGATGAGTATGTTAAGGAACTCAAGAAGAGTATAACCCTTTATTATACATTCCAATTAATAATAATTGAACTAGAATAATTTGTGGTGGATGGTTGTGTTACATATATGTATACATGCACATGCTCATTTGTTTTTTTATATTTTTAAAGCTCAAAATTTAAAATTGGACGTAAATGTCTGCATAGATTCGTAGGTTTTATGTGCACAATCTACATAGCGTATTTACATCTATTAAAAGATTAAATTGCATAAACAAGAATCTACATCTGTATGAACTAAACTTAAATTTAAATATGATTAATATACAAACGAAACTAAAGTAATAATGTTTATTCCTCCAATTTAATTTTATACATGTGTGAAATTTTTTTTTTTTTGCATAATATTACTGGCAGTAGTTTATTAATTTTTTTATCTTTTCATTCTTAAATATGTACATTAAAAATTTAGATTATAAATCTCAGCTACTCCTAGAGCTAGTGACATGGATTAATGGTCAATACAAAATATAAGTTGGATCTTAACAGTAAGTATCTACCTACTATATAAATTTTCCAGATTCGAATGGCCTGATGGTGCCCTTGAATGGAAAATACGGTAAGACTCCAATAAACCCCGACCATTATAATATATAATATACATGCCTTAATAATAGTACAGAATGAATAAATGAAGAAAAAAGTATTATTAAAACATTCCAATGTATAAGTAGGTGTATAAAAACATATCTATGTATATATACCACTTTTATAAACATAAATTTTTTTCGAACATACTCATAAATATACCTATGATATCTTTACTATTATGCCATAGACAACTCACATGCTTAACACATTTTCAAAATCTATATAATATATATTTATATTATATTTAAGCAGTAACTATAAACATATTAATTTATTCCTTATGGAAGAACCATCAAGTTTTCTAAGATTGTTAATGAAAGATATTCATTATTTATTCAATGTTTTAAAGGAGACTACATATACCTAACAATATTTAAATTAAATAATATAAAGTAGGTAATTAATATTTAAATTATATAACGGATGAATATAATATCTTTTTTTTATTTAAATCAGTGTTTCTCATGCTGAATTATAAAAATATGAAGAAATTTTTTTTTTTTGGAATATAGCAATTACTTTTAAAGAAAGGATTAAATCTGGTCTATCAATATTCCAAATGATAACTGTAAAATATCATTCCAACACAGGATTGTTCCATCCCAGTGCTGAAAAAACTATCTGGTTAATATGTTCACTGTAATTTTCATTAAAAAATCTGATTATGAAAAGTCCAAATAAGTAATTATTTGACCACATAAATGATATTATGATGTTATTTAGCTTCATAATGTAATTTTTATAAACTAAGTGGTTGTTTAAAGATAAGGAATATAATGTTAAATTTTGAAACTAGTCACCATTGGTATTGATATGTAAAAGTTCCTTTTATATAGATGATTATTATGGAGTGTGAATAAAATTTCTTTTGAAAGATAAAATGGTACTAATTATTTGGTGTGGAGTTTTTATGTTTTGGACATCAACATTTTGTTTCATATTATTCATATAAGAAACAGTTAATTTGAAATAGCTGTTTGGCTATTAATATTATATTAGATAGATTATAGTGTGTTCCATAGTATGTGTAGATTTTAGCCGTTATTACAATGTTTTTTTTTTCCAATTAAAATTCTTCATAATATACACTCTTGATCTTAGTAAATTTTCTATTCTATTGTTCGTAACTATTATTTTTACTTTTCAAAATAATCATAACAAATGATTTCAGACTGGCCAAAGTTGATTCTTCAATAAAAAGTTCAGACATTATCTGAATGATCATCAATTTTTATATAATAAAGATATTGAAATTATACTGTTCAAAATTATTAAAACATTCTATTTTTTTTTAGTTTTCATTTTCCATATCCTCTATCATAGAAAAAAATGGCAGTCGTATTTTAAAAAAAACATGTTTTCAAAATATTGTTTCTATAGCCAATATTTGTTTTAGTTTTTAACTTTCCAATATCTTTTTGTAATTATTTTTATTACTGGTTACTATGTTGTCAATGAATAATACAAGGTGAAATTATTAAGAGATTATACTTCTGCATCAGTTTTAATGATGATGCTTATATTATCTTATATTTTGCATTTTTTAATAATTTTGACAAATATTTTCAGTTTTATATTTAGCTCGAATGACACTTCTATAATATCTAAGGCTATTAATATTTTGCCTAACAGCTTTGAATCTACACTTTTTCTGTCATTAAATAAGAAAGATTATATATATGAAAAACAAAAGCAAGTTAAAAACTTGCTAACACTTGTATTTATGTCAACAGATGGCGTTCTACCAAAAACACCATCAAGCGTATATTTTCACAAACGTCAGAGCACGCATTCACTATCTCTAACTTTAATTCCACTTTCAGATCATGATTTCAAGCTATTTGCTATCATCAGTGAAAGACAGGAATTTTAGAAACTAGATCTAAACACAAACTCTGAGCATTTATAAAACAGTTTCTATTCAGCTTGCAAGCGTGAATCTTTTAGACACGTAATGTCTTCAAACTCAGCATAGCAAGCCAGATAGCTATATGGGTCTGATCTCAGTTCAGCATCACCACATAGTAGAAGCCTCTGCAATATATATCATTGCTAGAAAGACCTCAAAGGTACATTTATGAAAAACAAAAACAAGTTAAAAACTTGCTAACGCTTGTATTTATGTC
Organism: Epiperipatus broadwayi; assembly: GCA_028023455.1. Lineage (NCBI taxonomy): Eukaryota > Metazoa > Onychophora > Udeonychophora > Euonychophora > Peripatidae > Epiperipatus > Epiperipatus broadwayi. The sequence goes on from JAQFVV010006510.1 coordinate 259,111, forward strand.
AACAGATGGCATTCTACCAAAAACACCATCAAGCATATATTTTCACAAACGTCAGAGCACGCATTCATATAATTCCACTTTCAGATCATGATTTCAAGCTATTTTCTATCGTCAGTGAAAGACAATAATTTTAGAAACTAGATCTAAACACAAACTCTGAGCATTTATGAAACAGTTTCTATTCAGCTATCTGGCTTGCTATGCTGAGTTTGAAGACATTACGTATCTAAAAGATTCACGCTTGCAAGCTGAATAGAAACTGTTTCATAAACTCTCTAAGTTTGTGTTTAGATCTAGTTTCTAAAATTCCTGTCTTTCACTGACGATAGAAAATAGCTCGAAATCATGATCTGAAAGTGGAATTAAAGTTAGAGATAGTGAATGCGTGCTCTGACATTTGTGAAAATATATGCTTGACGGTGTTTTTGGTAGAATGCCATCTGTTGACATAAATACAAGCATTAGAAAGTTATTAACTTGTTTTTGTTTTTCATAAATGTACCTTTGAGGTCTTTCTAGCAATGATATATATTGCAGAGACTTCTACTATGTGGTGATGCTGAACTGAGATCAGACCCATATAGCTATCTGGCTTGCTATGCTGAGTTTGAAGACATTACATGTCTAATAGATTCACGCTTGCAAGCTGAATAGAAACTGTTTCATAAACACTCAGAGTTTGTGTTTAGATCTAGTTTCTAAAATTCCTGTCTTTCACTGGCGATAGCAAATAGCTTGAAATCATGATCTGAAAGTGGAATTAAAGTTAGAGATAGTGAATGAGTGCTCTGACGTTTGTGAAAATATACGCTTGACGGTGTTTTTGGTAGAACGCCATCTGTTGACATATATATATATATATATTACTCTAAGTGTAGGTTGTGAAGACTGATAAAGAGTTATAATGGTGACTAATGCTTTTGCATGTTACATTTAGGACTTCATATTTGAATTCAACTGTTGGAATCTTTTTTTTAAAATCACTTACAATATATTTTCAGATATAGCCAACCCATTTAGTCATCACTACTGGATAATAAATGTATATTTAAATATTGTTAAATATATAGTAAAGATTTCATGTGAATATGATTAGTCAGATGAGTATTAACTTTCTGACTGTAAAAACCAAAAAAAAAAAATTAAATCAATATTAGTTTACCTTGATCATGGTGCAGGCGCCATCAAACTGCAATATTCATTTTTCTAGGAAAACTATTGTTTAATAGGATAAACAAAATACAAATTAATAAAATTATTTTTTATCACAAGTGTTTTTAATTTTCCAGGAAATAAATGCAATAATGTTTCTTCTACATTAATACTTTCCGAATGTAAAAGTTTGTATGATGGAGGGCCTATTTCAGTTTTACATTACAGTCTGTGTGAAATAATTTCTCAAAATGACCTGGTATAAAACATATTGGTTTATATTATACAGATATTGGCAAAATTCCTTTATATATTATAAAAATATAAATTGATTCTTTCCAAACTGTAATTATTTGAGTTATGTTGTTTTATATTTTGTAATATTTTTAATTCACCAGTATCAGTGTCAAGAAAATTTTATCTTAACAATAGAATGAAATATAATGTGATAATATTGTTAAAAGAGTTATGGTTTAGATGTTTATGGTGTACCTCATTCCTATGCCTACTTTCAATTTTTATATGCTCATTATTATACTAATTTGCATATTAGAACAAATATAGAATATCTAATGTTTTCCTGAAGATTTGTGTGGATAGTGTTTAGTTGTATTTATATATTGAAGTATTTTCATAATTTAATATAAGTTACTGAATGGCTTTACAAAATTTAACATTATTTAAATATTCCAAATATATTGCCCTTTTAGTAATAACACACTGGTTAGTATAAGAACAATGTTTTGAAAAATATCATTCTCCCCTTATCTTCAGGTGTTGCTGACCTGACCAGTGGCACTACTAGAATGGAAATCAAACCTGAACTCTTAGATTCTAGAATATTGATTTTTAAGGTAACATTCTAATCAATGGAGTTATTCTGCCAAAGTTAACAGTCAGTAGAAATATTGTATACTTATGTATATGGTTCCTCCTAATTTCTCCACTTTTTTAAGGGCAAAGTTGATTAGTCATTGCAGAGTCACACTAGGTTGACATATAAAGTTGTTCACCATTGTCATGTGAGTAGCTCTTTAAATTTCTTTTTTGTACCATTTCTTCTTTAGTCAGTATTTTTATATTTTCCCAATTGAACATATATTCATTAGTACATACATGGTCTGCTACCTTATGCACATCTGTTTTCTCTCTTCTAATCATCAGTTTTTGTTGTTGAAATCATTTTTCAATGGGATGACTGATTTCACCAATATGTATTTTTCCACATTTACATGGTATTTCATAGATGTAGTTTTGGCTTTTCAGAATTTCAAGTTTAGGCTTTGAACATGTTAGAATTCTTCATAATGTAGTATGGCTCCGGAAAACTGTAATTTGTCTGCTGTTTTTGGTAGGTATGGATACACTTGTTTTTTTTCTTTTAATGGTTCTTTTTGTTGTCTATTTAAGGTTTTTCTCAATTACATCAACTCAGTTGTAATTAAGAAAACCTTAAATAGACAACAAAAAGAACATTTAAAAGAAAAAAAAACAATTATTGGTATGGTAGTATATCAATACCTACCAAAAATTAAAAAAAAAAAAAGCTATCAGCTTTCCATATCTAAAGTACATTATGAACAATTCTAACATGTTCAAAGCCTAAACTTGAAATGCTGAAAAGCAAAAACTGCATCTATGAAATACTATGTGAATGTTGAAGAATGTATACTGGCAAGACCAATCATCCCATTGAAAAGTTATTTCAAGAACAGAAACTGGTAACTAGAAGAGAAAAAACAGATGTGCCTAAGATAGCAGATCATGCATATACTAATGAATATATGTTCAATTGGGTAAATGCACATATATTTGATAGAGAAGATAAGGTACACAAAATAAAATTTAAAGAAGCTGCTGACATAATAATGGTGAACAACCCATTACTCAGCCTAGTGTCACTATACATAATGAATGGAAACCACTAATCAACTTTGCTCTTATGAAAAAGTGGAGAAATCAAGAGTAAACTCATAGATAAGTATATGAAATTTCTGACTGACTATCACCGTTGGGAAGATGGTTTGGGCATTATTTTAAAATTCAATATTGTAAAATCTAAGAGTCCAGGTTCAATTACCCTGCCAGTATTGTCACTGCTCAAGCCAAAAATTCTTGAAGAAGAGGGGTGAATAATAACTCTTGAAATGTTATGCATATACTAACCTGGGTGCTATTATTAAAAAAGTATTTGGAATATTTAAATAAACTTACATTTTTTTTAAAAAAAAAAACCATTCAATACATATTATAGCTGATGGAAATAGTCCAATATATAAATACAAATAAAATATCTAAGTATAATGAAAAATGTAAATTAGTTTTATTTATAAATTTTTGAATTTATTCACTGAAAAAAAAAGTGATTTTGATGCTGATTAAGTATGGGCATGTTAAGTGAAAAATGTTGACATTAAGTTTTAAAATACAATATACATAATTTGAGTGTGAAATATTTTTTTACGTCTGTGACACAAAATGGTTTTTGTTTCTAAGTTGCAAAACAAAAACCATTTCGTGTCACAGACGTGAAAAACCTTTAGCAATCAAATTACAATTGCAACCGAAGTGAAACCTTGATATATATATAGCAAGTTTTTAACTTGTTTTTGTTTTTCATAAATGTACCTTTGAGGTCTTTCTAGCAATGATATATATTGCAGAGACTTCTACTATGTGGTGATGCTGAACTGAGATCAGACCCATATAGCTATCTGGCTTGCTATGCTGAGTTTGAAGAAATTACGTGTCTAAAAAATTCACGCTTGCAAGCTGAATAGAAACTGTTTCATAAACGCTCAGAGTTTGTGTTTAGATCTAGTTTCTAAAATTCCTGTCTTTCACTGATGATAGCAAATAGCTTGAAATCATGATCTGAAAGTGGAATTAAAGTTAGAGATAGTGAATGCCTGCTCTGACGTTTATGTAAACATACGCTTGACGGTGTTTTTGGTAGAACGCCATCTGTTGACATATATATATATAGAGAGAGAATAATTGTAAATAATAAATTAAAGAATACAAATAATGGAGTATATGCACCTCGGGTATAAATAAACAATAATATAAAGTGTTATTTGAAATGAAAAGAGAACTTAGCAATCCAATTTCAATGATAGACTAGACATTATTTTCTTCTCTCATATACGGCTTCAAAAAGATTTTACAAAAAATACAAAATCTACGAAAAGTATTTACCATACATATAAATATGGTCTTTTCTAACAATAGCATAAATGTGTGATTAGTTTAAAATTTTAGGAAAAAAGAAAAATAATTAAGATTAAAAGTACGAAAATCATTATATCTATAGTTTAATGTTTGTTTATACTAGTAAAATAATATATGTTTATATAGCAATAAATATAGTCATTTGTTTTATGATTATATGTTGAATAATAAAATAAATTAAACGTATTAGGAAATTAACATTAAATAACATTTTGCAGACACACACACACATATATATATATAAACGAACTATATACACGTGAAAATATAAGGTCTATTTGCAAACGTAATAATGAAATTTCCTCATGAATTTGATTTAAATCAACTGGTAATATTTTAGTTTAATTAAATAAATCAAAATCTTTAAAGTTGAACGAAAAATACATCTGCATACTTAGAGCATTAAAGTTTATTTTAATACAAAAAAAATACAAATAATTACCTAAAAAACAAATATATTTTGCCTGAAAGAAGTATCAAACTTCTACGATATAATTTTTTTTTCCTTTGTATGGTATGATTAAAATGTTTTGAATAACCTTTAATTTCTTGAACAATTTTTAGCCATTTATCTAATTGGATTTTCCTCCCATAATTTTAAATTAAGAATATACATATAATAAAAAGAGAGTAGTTTTAATTAGTCGGTGTTCTCTTTCATGTTTTTGCTTACATTTTTGCAAAAAGTAATTCTTTTTTTCCAGTTATATACCGTATCCAAAAAACTTAAATATGCACTGATAAAAGATGTTTACTGAGAAGAAAAAGATCTTTGATAATATGTCACTTTGGAAGGCAACCTTCCAAAATTAGCTACTTCTGCCAAATTAAAATGAAGGTTTGGTGATTGTAAGTGATGATTTTATATGTTTTAAAATTAATCATGAGATCTATTAACCATGCGGGACAATTAAACTATATCAACTGTTTCCAAATGAGCATTGGTTTTAGTAAAATTGATGCACTCTGTTAAGCTGGAAAATTGTCTGATCAAATATGTTTTGAATCAAAAGTAATCATTTCTAATATATTTTGCATTGTTGTTGAAATCTTAAAAAAAGAAAAAAAAGAGAGGGAAATGAAAAAAACTACATTTTTAAAACGTTGTATAAAGGAAAAATTATTATGTCAATGGTGGTCAAATGCTGCTTTTTGTCAATTCAAGTGCGGCTCCCGTTGAAATCCTGTTTATTTTTATTATTTCAGAATTTGTTTTTAATTATACAAAAACTTGTAATATGATAGAACATTTTTTCAAACTTTTTTTTTTTCATATGTCATAGCATCGACCGTGAGGCGAACCCCCAACGGTCTGCAACCAACTACTGATGTGATGTGATGTATTTTCGCTTCTTCTTAAACGAAATCAAGAATATTTCAGCAATTACGCCCAGATAAACCTGTTAGCCACTTTGTTTTCTATTCCCCCATCCCATTTCCACTATATAATATTTGTCAATGCTATGCCTTTATATCTAAATCACCCTTATCTTTTCCAAACCCAGCATAAAAACCAATAACTCAATTTCTGTATAATCACTTTGTTTATATCTATTCTCCCATAACTTCATTATCTGTACCCTTTCTGCTTTCAAGCATTTACATCCAATCAAAAGATGCCTAATATTCTACACAATTTGCACACTAAATCACCCATAGTCTTCCATTTACATGTATATTCTCTTGTTGCTAAAGATCCTGTTCAAGCCTTAAACAATAAACTACTTTCCTTACTATTATCATAAATTAACTTGCATCCAATGTCCTGTTTCTATATATATTTAAACTCTTCTTACCCTCCATACTAGTTCTCCATCTCTACAACTCCCTATTTTTTATTAATGCTTCTATTCTTTTATCCCATTCCTTACCATTATAACACTCAACAATCCTCCTAACACAATCATCCCACCTTTTATACAAGTATACTGATATAAATTATTTATCCAAATTTTTTGCGTACCACATTACCTTTCTCACCCATCTTGTTACCCGCCCTTTACTCATAACTCAGTTAAACACTATTTTGGCTATTCTTGTACTATCCATAAACTGCAACCTACCAAACATTTTCATTTTACTTTTTGCATCTTTCATATAAAAACTTGACCATCCTATTTCTCCTTAAATTGCCTCCTTTTCTGTCCACATATCTGCATTTAATGCATGTATTCCTACTCCCTTTTGTACTTTCTCTAAATAATCTAAAACCCTTTTACTAATACATAGTGTATCATTACCATATGTTAACCCTGCTACTGCAACTCCCTTCCATACAATTCTAGCTACATCATATTTATTATATGAAAATACTGTTAGTTTCTTTACCAAACACTACTTGCTTGCAAGGCAACAGCACTGATCTCTCAGCTAACAATGTTTGACTTCTCAAACATTTTGTTACTTGTTTTATTACAAATTACATCATGCATGTATGTACATACTATTTTCGAATTTATAGGCAAGCTTGATGTTAATGACATCTATCTAATTTTATAAAATTATTAAATGTGCCTAAGGGCTTATCACATGCATATTTATGATTTGAGCAATTTTGTGGTTGTATATTTTAGTGACAGTTTTCCTAACAACCAAATGTCCTATTTCATATTTTCTCAAAAAAATGATATGTAGATTGTTTTATTAAGCAATTTAAATGTATTTATGATGTGTAATTTAGTCATAGTGCCGATGCAAGTTTTCTAATCTAAAGACATAAGTACAGGTTAAGAAAATTATTTTAATTGATTATAATTAGTGCACTTAGAGAATTTCATATTTTTTTTGAATAATTATATAAAAAAATTTTTGAAAATAAAACTGGAAAGCATTTGTTTGATTTAGGTTATGTTAGTGATAAATAATAATAAAACAGATGTTTAAGAGTTATCATAAAAATATGGATCAGAAATATAGTCCAAAATTGTTTTTAATTATTCTAAATTATTTTTATTCGTATTTTATTTGATTCAACAATTTGCTGCATTATTTATGAATCTTTTAAAAAATGAATATTTAGACATTTTTTATAATTTATTTATAAAAAAGACATTTATTTTATATAGTGCGATGTTTTTATAAACTGTAATACCAATAAGCTTATAAGCTAATGCACATGCACTTTATTGATGTCACTATATAAATGAATACTCCCACTTTTTCAAACACAAGATAAAGTCTTTGGGGAAAAATAGATGAATCCATCTATCCTTTTGACCCAAACGTATATGTATTTCAAATCTTAAGTGTTTAAAAAGGAGAGCATGAAGTTGTTAATTGATCACTTTAAATTACTTTTTTACTACGTGATCACGATGCTTGTGAAATTTCTAGAATTTACTAGCATTCTTATTAAATTAAACATATGTAAACAAGACATTTATTTTATAAATGTTTTTATAAACTGTAATACCAATAAGTGCATGTGCATTAGCTTATAGACTTATTGGTATTACAGTTTATAAAAACATCATGGCACTATATAAAATAAATGTCTTGTTTATATATGTTTAATTTAATAAGAATGACGTATCATAAATTCTAGAAATTTCACAAGTGTCACATAGTAAAAAAGTAATTTAAAGTGATCAAATAACAACTTCACCTCTCATTTTCAAACACTTAAGATTTTCCCATACATATATGTTTGGGTTGAAAGGATAGATGGATTCATTCTATCTTTTCCCAAAGACTTTATCCTGTATTTGAAAAAGTGGGAGTATTCATTTATATAGTGACATCTACAAAGTGCATGTGCATTAGCTTATTGGCTTATTGGTATTACAATTTATTTATGTATGTTGGTTTGAATTTCAGAGTTGGACTAAATTTATTTATTTTTTTGTTAAAATAACTTCAGAAAATGTTGAAAAATTAAAATACAACAACAAAATAGGAGTTTTCATAAAGAATGGGTAAAAATTTGATTTTATTGGCAAAGTTACAATTGAAACTACAAAGTTAGAAAAAGGCCACCCCACTTTTCAACTCAATACCCACACACATGTGCATTAGCTTAAAAAAGCTGATTATTAGTTTATTACAATTCAAAATTGTATACAGAGAAACTTAAGTTATTGCAAATAGGTTTTCATAAGCAACAAAGACTCTTGTCTCATTTTAGTCATGAGGATGACAAAGATAACTGAGCCAACAAAGCTTGATTTTTGGTAGCTTGGAATATTGCTCATCTGGAGTAGACTATTAAAAGAAACTTGGAAGAAGTGGCTAAAGATTTGGATCCAGGTAATACAAATATGCATAAATTTATCACACAAGGGAGTGTTGTACAACTGAGCATCTTATTAGTGAAATTAGTAAAATTGTTGAATATAATTTGATGTGTAATGTGAAAAATTGTACAGCATTTAGTTTAGCTCTCAATGAGTCTACAGACATTCAAGATCTTTCACAATTGGCTGCTGTTCTGGATTATGTATATACAAATGCAAATATGAAGGAAGAAATGTTAGACCTATTAGCTCCTTCTAAAACAATTCACAGGTATCAATGTCAAAAATGTAGTATTGATGTCAAAAATACATTTGATGAAATAATGAACAGATTTGAAATGCATCAGATAAATTAGTATGTATTGCAATTAGCAAGCTCCAGCAATAATAAGGAAATACCTGGATCTTATGAATCCTTTATGTAATAATCCTAAAATTCCACATTTTGTTTCTTTTTATTGCATAATTCTCTGTGAGCATATCATAGTGATGTACTTAAAATACAAAAATGTGTGGAACACAAAGAACTTTTGAGAAGAGTTATATGACAAAACAGATGAATGGGCCAGCGATCACATCTTTCATATAATTTTCAAAGATAAAGAAAAAATACACAGAATTAGAAAATGAAACTTGGTTTTTTGACTTAATGTTCCTTACAGAATTGTGGAACATTTGGAAATACTTAATTGGACTTTACAAGGAAAGGGAAAAATGATTAGTCTTTTATTACAAACTCTAAGCTAAACTTTGGCTTTTTGTGCATGATCTTCATTCCAGAGTATTTAATTCTTCTCCATGAATAAAAACAAATATAATTAGTATCACAGAAGAAAAATTAGATAAATATAAAAAATAATTGGAAAGATTGCAAGCAGATTTCAAATGTAGGTTTGACAATTTTAATTGTTTAAAATCTACATTTGCATATTTTGTGAACCATTTTATTAAAAATATTATGCAATATGGATTTCCAAGTTCAGAAATAAGACTGATTGAGAAAGTGGAGAGAAGTTGGAGTTCTTAGATATGAAATAGGACCAGGCATTGTAAATACACCACAAATCTAGTTCTCTTATTAAATTTTGAAAAATAATGCCAAAATCAAAATATTCATACTTAAAAAGGCATGATTATTATCTAATTTCATTTTTTTGTACAACATATAGCTGTGAACTGTTGTACTCCACAATGAAATTTGTGAAGTCAAAATATCATTCATGGTTAACCAATCAGCATTTCACAAACTTGCTGCAAACATCTTTAACAAATTATATGCCACATTTCAAAGATTTAGCATAAGGTCTTCATTACATGTTATACTTTTTATTAATGATTTTCTATTATTATATTTTATATTATTAAAATTATGAAATAATTATTTTGTATTATATTTTTATCTTTAAATTATATTTTCTTATATACTTTATATAGCACTTAAAACATGTCTAGAATATGTCATCATATTATTTAAGTTAAATAAAATTGACTATATATACTTTTTTTTTTTTTCAAAATAATCTTCATTTGCACAAAAAGTAAAACATACATTTTAACATAGAGTTCATATTTACAATCATGTCTGATACATTGAAGACTAATTAGTTATTAAATTAGATGATGAGTACAGGATTAAAAGTAAAATTTATGTTATGTTACTTACCAGGGGTGATCTAATTTGGCATATAAATCCAATGGCATGTAAAGTTTAAGTGTCATGAATAAATAATATACATGGCCATTGCTAAATATTTAATTGACTCCATGTTTGCTCAGCAAGACTAGGTAGGCATGTTATTAGATCACTTTCTTTAGCTTTATATAATAATTTTAAGAAAATGTCTTCAATAGGACTGGCCAACTCTCTATCAAATAATACCTTACATCTAATCTTCCATATGATAAAATTTATGAAAGTGGCCAGGCGGATGGAGCCAAAATTTCCACTTTTGAATGCATCATTAAGGTAGACATTTGAAGAATTGTATCCTTTAATCCTCTGTAGGGCAATATTCCATAACCGAGTCCGCCATTCACATTGATAGAGTATGTGTTCAATGGACTCATCAAATCTTCCACAAAGAGTACACACTGTATCAATGTTGGGTTCCCTCTGATTACAAAGAAACATCCCAGTAGGCAAGGCTCCAAGGTTGTACTTATTTTTGTGTACCTAAATAGTAATAATATGATATGGCTCTTTACAATATGTGAAAAACTGGCACGTGGCTCTCATTGACCTTATACATGCCCATTCCTGTATTATGTTAAAAAAACAACAATATAGCTCTCTAGGCATTAAAATTAGCCAATACTTTTTCATACATTTAAGACATTTAATATATGTTGATTATTAATATGTTTTTATGGATATTGAGGGAGGGGGTGCAGAAAAAATTAATATATTTAACTTATGATTGATATTAAGATATATTAAAATAGAATACAGAAATTCTACATAAAATAATTTTCATTTATTAAAATATTTAATTTACAATATTTTATTATAATAACTGTACAAAGATGCAGATTATTATTAATTTTCTAACGGTATTTTGAACTAAATTATAAATAACTGTTGTGTGATATAATATATATGAATTGTAAAAGTGTATAAGTTAGATTTCATGATTTAAAAAAATAAATACGCTGAAGAGTTTTAAATTTCAAAATTTAAATACACTGAAAAAAATATAGCTAGTTTGAATGTTAATATTGAAATAAGTCTAGTTATGATGAAAACCAATAGGCAGTTCATATATGTTTATAAATGACTATATCTTTGAAATATATAAATGGGAAGTGCAAGCACTTGCCATATATTTTGTTATCTTGAATATTTCTCAATTAAATTATGTAAATTATTTTTAAAAGTTACTTAATGATTGCAATAACTTATGTATAGATATGTATTTGGCATATCAATATGATATTATGTTTTTTTCTATTGAAAGAATATGTCTAAATGAGCATTGTTTACTTGGACCCATTTATAGTTTCTTAAAACTTGTTGAAGATGATGATAAATTAATAATAAGATAATTTTGTACTTAAGGAAAATAATTTCCAGAGAGCAGTCTTTTTAATACTTTTATACCATAGTGAGTGAATTTACAGCTTAAGAAAACATTCTACTTGAAAGGATAGCAGTTATTATGCTCTGACAGTGCATATTTATATCCCATTTAAATGTAAAATTGATCCAAAATGTACAATTTATAAAGTTTAAAGTTATTTTATCCTCATAATTTCTCAGAAAGGCATTGTAGGATGTTTTTGCAGCAAAAGAAAAAATGATTCTGTATTTAAAATAATATGGAAATGAATTTCTTAAATTCAATAACATTTTAATAATTATTTTAGTGAAATATATAGTTTATTGATATATTTAGACATTTTATTCTAGAGAAGTGAATTATTTGATGCTATTTCCAGTATATTCAGTACCTATCTAATGCTACATTCCAATTGCACAGTTATAAATGAATAATAATATCAATGTTTACACTTTATTGTGCATATATTTATAAGTGAAATTATTTACAAATCAAAATATATGCAACATTCACAATTAAATTATGAAAGTTAGAATTTGATCATTTATTTAAATAGCAATTAGATATTTTATAAATTTATACTTCTTTATCAAATTAATTGAGTTTTTTTTTTTTTTTTTTCAAATAAATAAACTTTATATTAAGATATTCTGCCACATAATTTATGTAATTTATAAGTATTTAATTCATATATAGGATATTTTAACAATGTAATTGCAATTATCAATGAAAGGAAATTTATATAATCAAATTCTTGTTTTGTCTAATGGTAAATAAAATTGTTTTATTATTATCATTAAATTCACTATTTCCATTATGTTTATTAAAATAAATATGAATATTATTTTAGTCAGACATATTATTTAATAAAAAGTTCATGTTTAAGAAATTTTAATAATAAATTATATGGTTGTAATTAATTTATAGATGGAATTTGAAGTAGACAAAAATATTTCAAATGTCAAGCGTTGGTGGCCGAGTGGTTAGTACAGCCGCATTACAAGCAGTTGTCCTGGGGTTCGCTCTCATCCATAGCTTTGACACATAAAAAAAAAAATATTTCAAATAAAAAAAATAATGATAAAAAGCTTCTAATCATAAATAAATGAGTATTTTAAATGTCATTTACCATTGTTTTATTTGTTTATATTCTGTTTTAAGAATAATTAGTGTAATTTAACATGTATATATGCAAAGGAGATAAATTATATTTTTATTTCACCCTCACTATAATCAATTCCAAGTGTGGACATAATTTTTCAACATCTGGTATAATGATGATTATGATATTGAACATAGCGTAAGTCAATACATTAGAAATCAGATGTGCATTCAAAGATAATAAAATAAAATCAAAAGATAATTGTGTCAAATTTTTGATATCTTATCCAAAAATTTATTAATCTATTTGTTTTCAAAAGATATATGAATATCAGAATCAATTCATGATCTGATCACATAATCTCTTCCGTCTTAATATTTTGATAAGTATAATTAAAGCATTGAGCAATTTGGATAATATTCCAAAAGAAATTGAAAGTATACACTTTAAAAAATTATATAAATAACATTCAATCTATATAAGATGAAATGAGATGTTCATTGTTTTAATGAAAAATGCAAAGAATAAATAAAAAACAATTGAAACGTTATAATTTATAGAAAAAATAAATTGAAAAACAAAACAAAAATTAGAATAATATCAGAACAAAGATAATTTTGAAGATAAATAATAAAATGAATTTATGTTTAAGACAAAAGCAAAACATTTTGAAACAAAAAAGTAGCAAAATGATTTAGGTAAATATAAAAATAAATGCTATTAAAATGCAACAGTTTTATTAGGTTAAGAGAACAAACAATATAATTAAATTCTGCATATACTGTGAGAAATTTGAAAAAAAAAGTGAATTTTGTTTATAATTGGTGGAAAATAATAAAAAAATGAAAATTTCTGATAAAGTGGAATATTTTATTGAATGTATTTTTAAATCTGTATTACAATATTATATGTTACATCAACTTTTCACTGCAAAAACACGTTTTTTTACCATTAAAAACAGGCAAAACTCTCTATACCTATTGCCACTCAGTGTAAGTCAGAGTAATGAATAGATGTCAGAAGGCAAAATACCCATATAGTGACTACACATCCAAAATTCTCAGACTAGTTTCTTGCTATGGCCTTCATCAGTGAGGAGCATTGGATATGAGAACACTGGACCTAAATCTTAGGATCTAATGCAACTCCCCAGCCATCACCTTTTATCTCTACTTAACTACAAAACCATGAGTCTTAAATTGAAAACACTATAATATTTTCAATTGAAACTCATTAACTTATATAGTTATATAGGCCAGATCTCAGTTCAGTACCTATACATTTTGGCATCTTTGGTTCTTTAATAATCATAGCCACCATTATCCTATTAGGCAGGATTGGTTTTAAGCCAATAAACATCACATGATCACCATTTCTTATGCTTGCTTATAACTGTTATTAAAACAGGCAAAACTCTATACATATTGCCACTCAGTGCAAGGCAGAGTAACTAATGGATGCCAGAAGGCTTATGCATAAATCCCCATCTAGTGCCTACTCATCCAGTATCCCCAGAATAGTTTCTGGCTTGTGGCTTTTGACAGTGAAGAGCCTTGGATCTGAGGGCATTGCACCTAGATCTTAGGATCTAATGCAACTCTCCAGTAGTCACCTTTTATCTTTACTTAACTACAAAACTATGAGTATTAAATTAAAAACACTATAATATTTTCAATCCAAGCTCATTAGCTTATATAATCATATAGGTCTGAACTCAGTTCAGTACCTATACATTTTGGTGTCCTTAGTTCTTTAATAACCACAGCCACCACTATCTTATTAACCATTGCTATTTATTTAAGATGACATTAGTAACTTCTTTCACTTTAAATCACTTTTTTGCACAAGCTTTAATATTATTTTTGTTTCCATGCTTGAAAATCACCAGAAAATTACATAAGAGTGTTTTATTGGTTTTAAAAAATCTAAATCTGAAAAGGACAATATTTCCTAGAAATGGTAAAAAATAGTTCCCCTTCAACTTGCTTGATGAATTTTGTTCATTGTTATCCTGTTTCATTTGCACTTCTAAGATTACTTTGAGAGATTTTTGGATTAGAAAAAAAGTTAAATTTTTGCATAGTTCATTAAAAATTACTGAATATTTTTTTTACAATCATATTATAGTAGTTATTAAAAATAAAAATAAAAATATGTGTATACCCTTTGATTTTATTCATATATGTTTATTTTTAAAAATAGAAATTAATAAATTTCACTAAATTTCAAGCAAAAAAAAACATGGTTGTATTGTTGTCCTCATTTTGAAAAAAAAACCACTGAGTATATTTATGAAAGCTATATTAGGAACTTTTTCTACATTTTAAAAATAACAGAAATTTGAAATTTAAAAATAATTTAATTGAGTTTTAATAATTATATATTTTTAATTCATTCATTTTGAGTTTTAAACGTAGTTTTTTATTCAACAAGTATATTGTTAAATTTTCTTGAGTTGCTACTTGGTTACACTCCTGAATACTGACCAATGTGAATAATATTCTTTGTTTCATTGTGTGCTCAATTTAGTATTTTTAAAAAATATTTTCAAATGTCAAATATTATGTTTTAAAATGTATTTCATTTCTAAACTTAAATTACTATCATGTCAAGCATACATAACTTATTGAATTTTAATATAGAATATGGATTTAATATTAAATCAAATTATCACCAGAGCTATATTTGCATAAAGCATTAAAACATGTATTGCCTTGAGGAAGATTATTATACATTCAAAATATGGGAATAAGTTATATAAAAAGTACTGATAAAAGAATTTGAAATCAATCCATTGCTAATAACTTTTGAAATTAAATCAGAAATGGCTTTATATCAATAAAAATTACTACTAAATGGAATATAATATTTCAAATATATAAAAATTTTCATTCTTTTTAATAATTCTTTGAACACAGACAGACGTTCAAGCTCTCTTCAGCTATTCAGTCTATCTCATATAATTGATACATGTGACCACATAGCATGAAAAATATAAATTATCTCCTATATATGTATTTTACACTGAACCAGAAAGCATCAGTTGGTCTAAATCATCATCTCTTATACATTTATATAACCAATACTTGGTTTATATTAAAATACTAAATCTTCAATCTCTAATGGATAGATTTCAATTTAGTCCACCATCCACCTCTTCAGTCATCCATACCATTGTAGATTTGGAGGATGGAGTAGATTAAAGCATGTCTATTAGAGTTTGAAAATTTACTATCTTAATATAAACCAAGCATTGGTTATAATATGTGTGGCAGATGATGACCTGGACCACCTGATGAATGCTAGTTCAGCAGGAAATACAAATATTGGAGATCATTTATCTTTTTAACATGTATGTTGTCATGTGTAGCAGTTGTATGACATATAATGGATAGCGTAAGGGAGCTTCAAAGTTTCTGTTTAAATATGATATATTACATTTAAACTCCAAGTATATAAATTAGGCTCGTATTTTAAAAATATTAGTAATTCTTTAAAACAATTTTTTCAATAAATATGATGAAATAAACTATTTTAAAAGATATGAAAATATTATGTCTTTATAATTCTTGACACAGATGATTCATAATTATTCAAAAAAATATTTACTAACTAATGCATAAAAATAAATAAACAGAAATTGAAATCTCACTGAGCTTATTAAAAAATCCTTCCTTGATAGTACATTTCTAAAATTGGAAATTATAATACAATATAGGTCCAGTATTCATTGAAGCATAATGCCTTGCTCAATATTTGTAAAAGCAGCATTAAATATTTCTGTTTTAGGTCAATGTACATTCATATGACTGAATCAGGTTAAACTGAATCTTTAGACTCCCTAATAATATCCCCATACCCATTTACCCACAAATGTTGGATAACTAAAAGGGTTGGCTATGGAACAAATGTCTAAAAAATTAGTCCTAATTCCACTTGTAAAGTAAAAGAGCTCTGATTATAAATACAGGCAGTTCTTGATTTTTATACACTTTACTATCATACATTTCACTATTTTGTTTGAAGCACAATAGGAACAGACATCATAATATGGATCTTTTTATCAAGAAAAGAAAACAATTTGATTATCTCTTGATAAATTTATATAAAAAAGCACAGATATTAATCAATAAAATGTTATTTATATATATGCTAATACATCTCATTAAAAAATATATATTTTAAAAACACTTTTTGGTGTTTTTTTACCTTGTTCTACTTTTGTACATTTCAAATTTCTTACACATTTCAGGAAACAATTAGGTATGAAAGTTGAGGACTGCATGTACATTACTATATTATTTTTTACTTGAATAAAATCCATAAATAATATACTAAAGGTAACTGTTATCTGACAATTAAATACTTCTGAATAAAATATTATTAAGGAAATGTATTTAAAAAATGACTTATTTTATAACACCCATAAACTTTTCAGACAAGACAAATGTTGATCTACATCAAAATTGGCAACTAATATTAATACATATTATAATATTGTCATATATGAAATGTACAACATTGGATGATAAATTTCTGCTATAAAAATGCTGAACATTTGAACAATAGAACAAAATCTAAATATTAATGAACATAACATTCAAGTATAAAAACAAATGAAAAATAAAAACAGTCTTAACTATATAAATATATTTTATTAAAACAGGCAAAACTCACTATACGTATTGCCACACACAGCAATATGTATAGTGAATTTTGCCTATTTTAATAACAGTTATAAGAAGGCATAAGAAATGCTGATCATGTGATGTTTATTGGCTTAAATATATTTTGTTAGTATTAATGTTAGTCTTGCCTTGATTGCTAATTTATGTCTGCAACAGTTATCAATATAGAATTATATCATATAGCGAACTGATCATAAGACAAAATACATCTGATATATCAAATTAAATCTTATGCTGAATATTGAATTTAATTAATTTTCCACATTATTATGACAGAATGCTGAAAATCATAATTTTTGTCTTTATCTGATTATTTGTTTGATCTGGAAACATTTTAAGCTTTTATTATTTATTCTGTTCTTTACTATGTTAAAATATTATAAATACTTAATGTGAAAACATTTGTAATGAAGACTTTATTAGAAACCCTTCATTAAAGATTTGAATTATGTTCAAAAAATGAATAGAAGGATTGGTCAAGGCAATTAGTATCAATTTATTTCAAGATGACCTTGGAAACAGTAGCTCACTATGATTTTTAATCACATGCCTAAAAATGCACTAAGAATTGATTTTATTAAATATTCCAAGAATCTCACCATACAATATGATGCAGGTACTGCATTCTTATTTTTAATGTCTTGATCTAAATCAATACAGAACATATGGATTATCTGTTTTAATTAAAAACAATTTTCTTCAATGAAAGACAATTTACTGCCCCTATCAAATCTAGAGTGAAAGTTAGTAAATTAAGCAACATATCTTACATTCCTGAAAACATTAATAATATATAATAATGATATAACTGTACTTTTTTCCACTTGTAATGAAAATTCAATGTAAGATAAAATATCTGCTTTTTATTTTTTTCGATATATAAAATTTTACTAATGCCTAACAAATAATTATCCCAAATAAAATTACTAATAATTACTAAATACAGTAATCAATAGAGACATGTTTTCTTACAAATAATTAAATGTATTATAAACTGTTTAGAAAAGTATTATTGACTTGTATTAAAAAAATATCCTCACAAATTAGCTTCTAATCTTTTTGAGATAAAAAAATCTATGTAATAAAAAAAAGTGTAAAATGTTAGAAGCAGTTTTTATTACTTTTTTCATTTTTTAATACTATGATTGAATTTGCCTTAGCTTCCTATTTTATTAATTTATCTTGTTTTTCCGAATATGTCAATTAAAAAAGTCAGCATTTAAATTATGTACACACATACACACCCATATATATATATTGAAACAGACAGATCGAAGAATCGATCTTAGTTTCATGGTTGTCATTTAAGAACGGTAATTCTAAACCACTATTTACCCGCAATGAGACTTTTTCTATTCCCAGCCACATAAATTTTAAGTTATTTATTTTGTGTTTGTTTAAAAAGAATTTAATGTAAAGAGGATGAGTATAAATGTCACAAATCATGATAAATAATATTCGTGTGTGTGTGGTTTGTGGATGTATATTAGCTCAATTTAAAAGTTTCAATTGCGTGTATATTTTCTTTAAATTTTAATTTTGCAAATTATACAAAGTCATTTAAAAATGTTGATCAAAAGTCACATTCCTTTGATCAGTATTTTTAATCAAAATATTACTTGTACAAATGTATAGGATAATTAGTTTGTACTTCGATAAATTAAGATAATGAATTTAAATTTTTGTATTCACGAATTCCGATGTAATTGTTTTGTCAATTTAGAATCATGTATTAAATTTAAAAATAAATGAAAACCGAACGTAGAACTCTTATCAAGAAAGGCAAAGGCTATTGTATAGTCAAACATTAGATATTGCTGGAGGCCAGAAAATCAAAGGAGGCAGAGTTATGAACAAAATCTAGGCAGAAAGGTCAACCGTAGCCATCTTAAATATAAGATAGACACTCTAACTTTTGACTTGGCTGTGCTTAGATCGTCTCAAGCTACAGCAAAGTAGTTGTTCCAGAGAAATCACTTCAACCGTTATTAAGAAGTTGCCTGGTAAACTGCAATAATGATGGGCTAAGTCCAAGAAGCTGATTCCTGTTCTGCCAATTTAAATCTTTCGTACCGCTGATCTGTAATGTTTTCCGTGCTTCCAGTCTTCCAAATTCCAACATTTAAATTAACCATGCCGTTCTAAGAAATTCAAAATGCGCGCCTACGTTCTTCATACATATCACCGCAAGAAAAAAGCCGGACGAAGAAAGAATGGTAACTTTTGTTACATGAACTTTTTAACTTTCCTCTCCGTAATAATTTTAAATTTAATCTGTTAACCTAATTAATTGCATGTAAATTTCTTGTTTTCCATTTGAAAATGTTACACAAAAACCTGTCAGTAAATTTCTTCTCTAATATTTCTGTGCTTTAGTCTTTAGATGATAATTATTAATATTTGTGCCTACTAATAATCCATTTGTGAATACATTTATATTTTTACTATTACTTGTTTTACAAACAAAATGATGCCAATAATAATATTTCTCAACTCTAATTAAAGTCAGTAAAGTTTATCTCGTAATAGTTATTATATTCATTTTAAAAGTAATTTTCTTTTATCGAACTAAAAATCGTTTCATTTATGTTGAGTTGAGAAATATTCAAGTATTTTTATTATTTCTTTTACTTTGTCATGATATTTTAATCTATACTTCAAATCTCAAATACTTAAAGTAGTCTAAAATTTTATTATATTTTTTTTTATATATTATTACGGAGTAATGATAACAAGTGAATATTTTATTGCTATTATTACCTTCCGAATAATCCGGGGAGTTATGGGTTTCAGAGTGAAATTAATTAATTGTTACTTTTGCGATCGTTTGATATCGCCATGTTTTTATTGAATAGTTATATCAGGCTGTTGCGTAGAACATGTTACGAATAGAGAAAAGGGTTTACATAATTCGTTTTAAAATCCACTTCCGATCACTCTTACTCGATGTTACGGTGGCAATGCCTTTACCTTCGCCTAAGTTGGTGTCTCGTTACTACCATATGGAGAGAAAGAAATTCTTCTCCAGGTAATCTCTTGGATCACCGGGGTTCGAAAATGATCCCGGCTGGTTGTAGTGTCCCGGATCTACTTGGGGGCATTAAGACTTGTCAAAGTACAAGCTGCCCGGTATTCTGCCAATGCACCGCAAGTTATTATTTGTAGTATACCTTAATCCCTGCAACCATCAGTACATCAGTATTATATATTATATTTTTATATAAACCGCCTCCCATTTATCCGTATAGGCAATGGTTTGAATCTATTAAAATAAAACAACTTAATATAAACTAGTGGTTAAATATTTGAAGTGCTCCAATTACTCTGATTCTCATATCAACCTGTACAACCATTTAAACACATAAATAGTGGCATGAGTTTGTTAATCAGTACAAACCGATTATTGAGGACTAGCAGCAATTTATTATAAAATACATATGAGAGTTTTACCGTACCTGTAAATAATATTATTCAAAGCTTTCAATAATTTATTAAAAATTTATCTAACCTAATTTTGTCTCTCTTGCATTATTACTCTCGACATCTAGTCAATCACCTGCTGTCTGCATCGACAACTTAAATATATACATTAAATTATTAGCCGTACCAATATCCCGACTATAAGGTATCTATGAAATAGCTGATTGTAGGTAATTTAGTCTGTGTTTTTCGATGAGCTAGTAAAGGGAAAACCCCGTACCGTTGTAATATTGTCATCGGTGGGTCATGCCAGGGTTTTGGGTTTGGATTTAGTTTGCATTTTGGAATTTATTCCTAGACGTGGACTGGGTTTGAATTCGGATTACTGTGTGTGATTAAGCATGGTGATTTTTACCGGTACAATATATATATATATATATATATATATATATATATATATATATATATATATATATATATATATATATATATATATATATATATGGTAACTTACAAAACAACAATCTTAGACATTATATGAGCGAATGCTCAGGGTGCCAATTCTATTAATGAAGAGAATAATTTAACATTTTATTAGATTTAGAATTAAAATTGAGACTCTTTTACCTATGTCTATCTTACAGCTTAGCTCATCAGGATGTTACAGAACGTTCATAACATATAGAATATAAATAAATGAAGGAAGAAATACTACAAACCATTAAATAAAATATAGACCTTATTTACACATTAACCAAATGATAAAAGCTAACAGAGTTTTATTTGTTCAAACTAATAAAATATAATTTCAATTTGATCTCTTCCATTATCTAGTCATACTCTATATTAGCTCAATATAACTTTGACAGAATAGAAAAGCATAGCTCTATTATTTTACACATCCTAACTTAAATAGTCAAACTAATGTTAATCTAGGAACATAAAATCCGATCTCAGGGAATCTATAATACAGTTAGATTAAAGAACATATATTAGCCAGTAATTTATAACTATAAACTGTAATAAAAATATAATGGAATAAACTGAATAATGTTTTACTGGGCTAGCACTTAGATATGAAGGGAATAGGGTATCTTTTAATCTCACATCGTCATCTAAACAATGCACTAACTAGGCGACCTTTTTATAAGTTTATCAAGAAGTAAAATATTTCATGTAGTGTTTGGATCAAGGAAACAATATTATCAGATTTCAGCTTATTTATTATCAGAGTTATAAGATAATGTGCTTATTTTGTAATAGATGTATGAGATGTGGAGGTGTGGAAACTAGAATACAAATGCACATAAGAATAACTCAAGACACAGTTTTTAATAAATAAGCAAAGCATTTATTTATATTTAAGATTTAATTAAATGTAATCTGTTCACAATAAGACTATTTGTCCTAATCTTTAAATTTACAAATAATACTATGGACTTAAGTTTGGGATTATTCCTATTACATGTTACATCATTTATTATTTATACACTTATGAATGCAAATTAACAAACAAATAAGACATTAATATTCTGACTTTGAATATCTGGACTACCTAAACATTTTCATCTGAATGCAACCCTGAATAAATAATATATTATTGGGCACAATATACACTTTTGGGAGGATATATCATCAATTGTTAGAATTGTTAGAAGAGAGCAGCTTTAACTAACTTAATTAAATAAGCACTTTAAATACCTACACTTTTCACACATAGCAATAAAATCTTACTCATTCCAATGATTTGATGATTTCTAACTTGTGGCAAATTAATATGATATGTTTTAAAACATTTATTTCCTGTTTTAAGTTTAACAATATTATACTTTTATATCCACAATATTATTTACATTATGCATGTGTGTCACACCTTATGCAATAATAAAAAAATAATCGTTTTTACGCATCATCAATTTATTTAGGAATTATTAAATAAGCATTTTATTTTGGACAATGTCATAGACCAAACAACAAATATAACATTATATCAACTTTAATATTCAACAAAGAACTTGATTTAACTACTTATCCAACCAGTAACTGAATTACAGAGAGCAATGTTTTTATGATCACACAAACAAAACATTCAAGAGAAATTCAAGCACATGAGGAGCAAATAAACTCTTTAACAAATAAATCAACAACAACTTATTTAAATCTGAAATATACTATTGGTGTGGAACTTGTCTCATTACCAGAACAATGGGGAAAATATCACTTAACTTTATAAAATACCATTTGTAACATATACGTATGCAATATAGAATATCTCACTCTACTCATGGCAAAATTCTTAGGATATATTAAGGGGAAAAATCTTTCATCCCTAGAAACATAGAATGTATCAAGAATAATTTCCTTTCCCATGGCTCCTCTACACATTTAACATTATATGTTGGCATATAAATACACACAGATAAATCACTCATCCCTTCAATTCTTTTAGAATACGACAATATCCGAAATTTATATTGAGAAATAGTTATAAAACTGAATGTTTATCATTTAAATAAAATAATTGCATAAAATAAACACACATGTATAAATGAGAGTGTGAAAACTAATTTCCAAATTATTTAATATGCTAATATTAAGAATAAATTGAAATAAAGCTCTTAGCTTATAACATACTGTCAGCTGCTCTATATTTTAAATAGCATAATTATTATGGACGAGATTCTATTATTGCTGACATAACATATTTTTATTCCAGCTACTCTTGAAGTCAAATACTCACTTCAAGGTAAAAAAAAATATATAAAATAAATCCCTCTCTTTTATAAAATACTCAAAAGAAAAATATATGTTTCATTTTCATATAAAAATAAAATCATATTTAAATAATAATAATAATTTACCAGCATTTTCACAATTTGTGAATACACTCTTCCATGATGGTCTAGAAGTACATAAAATTAAATAAGCAAACATATAATGGTAAATAAATTTGTCTAGCTGTCTATCATATATACATCAATAATAATATATATAAAATAAAAATCACTCTTCTTGTTAACTTAAAAAAAATATTCATTTGCAAAGTTCCTTTTCCAAGGTCTGCTGAATAACCTGAACACAATGAAGAATATTCCAAACAAGGACATAAAACATGAAGCACAAATTATTTCTATGATGAACTTTTACAATTCACACTAGTTCCATAATCTCCAATGTTCTTAGCTAAAGCTAATAGAGTTTACTTATATAGCATGTACAATAACAAATATTTATGGTAATAGAGACATGAAAAGACAGTTTCAGCCATTAATTAGCACCCTCTGCCTTCAGCTACCAACTTACTGCTGCCTTGGTTGGTGACTCTACAGCCTCTTGGGAATAAGGACCATGATTTATTTTTGTCTATCATAATTGTATATATCTTGGGGAAAATATTTATCATTTACACAAACATCCATTCTGCCTTATCAGGCAACTGAGAAAAAAGACCATGGTGTTTCTTGACCTTAAAGTCAGATGTAAAAAGCCACTAAACTCACCATGCTGTCTAATGCATGTTGGTGAGCAGCCCATCCATGTTCATATACTAAGTGAATAATCATATAATTATAACAATTGCAATGACAAGAATGTATGGAGTGGACATTAGGAATTTGCCCTGCTCGGATCCTTATGACCTCCAAAAGGAATCAAAGGGTCTCCTTTCAGTTAAAAGAAAACTCATTTCTGCATATATATATATATTGAACCGGGTTTGAATATGTAAATTTGAATCACCGGTCTCTTAGGCAGAGAAGAACATACTCGGAGAGTATGTATGCCCAAATGATAGCTATAAAATATATAACTAGCATTACATTTCCAGGACATAGATTCTTCTCAGCTGTTGAGTTCAACACCAAGTTCAAAGCACTTTTTTTGTTTGTGTATAAACACGGGCACCAGCTATCTATTCAAAGATGAATAAATAACACACTTTGAGCACTGACCACTAACTCAATGCCTAAATCCATGACTAGCTCAGCTATTTGTAATCACTAATAGATTATACTTAATTAGTGATTAAAAGAATTAATAAAAGAATTTGTTAAAAAGAATTGATAAAAAGAATTGACCGACAGATAAAGTTTAATTTTAAAGATAATTTATTAACTAACATTTATTTACTAAATTTAAACATTTTATAATTCTAATAAAACACACGCATATTTTAAATTAACATTTTTAAATAGTCTAAATATTCCTATAGATTCAATAACAGAACACTCTAATTTAACTAATAAATATTGATATAATGATCACGCACATATTAACTCATGCACACACATAATAATGATAATAAAGGACTACGTAGCATTTGAAATTTAATCACACACATATCAATAGTTCATTTATGTATGATATCGAGTTCATATAATTAGACTCTTGGAGGATTCGTATGAATTAATGCAATGCAATGGCTACTGCAGTATAAACGAAATGAGCAAATGTTTTTACCTAGGCTTTTGAATAGACATAGACTTTTGTTCTCTTTGGTGGCTGCTTTCAGAGAGGATATTTCCATTATGAATGCTTACCAGCCGTCTGGGACTTTTCCTTGGTGAGTTTCCTGATTTTCACGATTATTACTATTGGAGACAATTAAATACTGAAGAAGATTTTCTAAGTTGTTACATTGACATTATTCACGGGCAGATCTTGCTGTTTTCATCGGACTTTTTAGGCTGTGGAGAGGCACGAATTCCCAAAATGTTCTCAGCACTGCATTTTGTTTGTTAACTGACTCAATTAATTTCTGAACTGCACTACTCAATTACTTTTGTGAACTGACTGTCTCAACTGATTGTCCGATAAATTATTCAGTATTTATACCAATGAAGTGTTTTCTTTTCAATATCCTCTGGCAAATATCTGTTGTCAGAATTCTTTATCAATTAATCCTTTGATAAACATGTTTTGGAAGATTGCTTAATTAGTAATAGCCATGCAATAAAATGTGTTGTTTTATTTTATTAATAACCATTGCCGTGTTTTTAATGATAATCTTCTTTTATTTCGCATACATTTTATTTATTTATAAATCGTACATATATACGCACATATATTTTTAATACAATGTACTATTTAGTTTTAACATTATTTTTTATTTAATTAAACTTGAATGAATAGAGATTTGTATGTTTTAACTTTTTTAAATTATATTTTTACGAATACTAATAAAAACTCTTTACTTCCTTTTATAACCCTTTAGTTTCATTTCTCAAACCAAGACTCCCCCTCCCCCCTTTTGATTAATTAATTGTAGCTTTTTTATTTCAAAAACTAATGCTAGAAAACTATTTAATTCTTATCTTTTTCGAAAACAAGCTGCAATAAACTCTTCAACATTTAATTTTATGTTTTTCTTTTATGAAAGATTACTTTAATAATAATTTTAGATAAAAATTATATGTGCCTATATCAATATATATATATATATATATATATTGTACCGGTCAGTTTCGTCTGTTCATTCAACACGAGCTAGCATCTAGGCAAAAGCACCTCGAGTCCAGCCATGTGCGAGATACCTAGGTCAGGCACACTCATGAACTCTGCCCTATTTACCCATTTCCCAGCTCTGGCAACTTATGAGCAATGCTGCTGATGATACACGGACCAATCCCATCTTTCCCAGCCGGCACTCACAAAGCGGAAACATAAAGACTCTAACTGGAAGTGACTTATTTATAGATATATTATTATGATTAGCGGAATTTTATCATCTAGTACCTTAAACCTTGCTATATAATATAACACATTATTATTATTCAATAAATGAAACAATGACTCTGATATTTTAAATGTATGAAAGATTTATTAAATTAGCTTAATATAAATATGACAGAGTAATGGCGTTATCTGTCAACTATAAATTTCACGCTTTCTTTCCATTAAACCCTCTCACAGTAATACAAATCAAGCGTACTTATTTAAGTTACGCTGCAATGATAAATAACCAATAGTTTTGTTTATTGCGGCGATTTATATGTCAATAGTTAATACGAGAAATAAACATGATTTTTGATAGCATAAGAATAGGGCTGTTTCCAGTTATTAAGTATGACATTTAGTAAAAGATAGCACTTTACGATTATTGATTTTATGGTAATGACATTTGACAAGTAACTCAATATCTGCATTTGTGAAACAAATACGTGTGTGGGACATGAGAATGGTGTCGCAAAATGGCGCACCTTTGAATATTAATAGAAAATATACAATTTGTGACTAACCATTTAGCAAAATCATAACAGTATGATTTAAGAGCATAGATAGGGTTTAACTAGAAGGAAAAGTGGAGGAGCGGTGCGTATATTACGGCGATTTGTTGAAATCCATTTTAGGATCGAAGAACGTGCTTCAAATTATGTGAACGAAGAAAGATGACTGACTTAACTGCAAACTTTAGGCAGAGTCGAGTCATAAGATGAAGAATGCACTTTATGAAGTTGCCATGGGCCAGAATGTTTCTTCCGGAGCAGTCCCCATGCAATCAGATATCTAGTGCCGAAGAAATCAAAAGGGATTACCAACCCTGTTCTTGGACATGGAGAGTAAGATCTGGGGTTCGGGTCTTACCGAGACCCCATGGAATGAAGCACAAAAAGATAGATATGAGAATCTATAGAAGGCCCGTATACACGCAACACTTAAATTGATATAATATACAAGTTTTAATACTAAGAAATGGAAATTTATTACCTATCTGAATTAATAACTCTTCGTACTGGTATGATTTAAATTACTCAAATGGCCATGCAATAATTGAAATTAACGCTGATATTATAGATTAAAGAATGATAGAATCCCCTCCCTGTTAATTACTTTTAAATGACAGATATCTATAACTTCCCACAACGTATAAATGGTAGAAATACTTGTTTTTTTTGAAGCGCTTTTGAAAATACATTATTTTATATATATATAAGACGAAGACGGGGGATAAATATTTAAAGGAAATATTAACTAATTCATATCAATACGTCAAAGATTTGATACATTTGCACTATTCTTACTCAATAATAAAAAAAAAAAACATTTCTAAGAAAAAAAATTTGTCTTCTGTTTTTAAGTAATAGAATACGAGAAGAATTATTTGACTCTCTTTTATTTTTCTCTCCCAAACTGGCAAGCATTTATTGCTATTTAATAACAAACTTATTTTACTAAAACAAATCATTTTCCCCCCCAATGAAAGCTTGCGAATTTGGGATAGCCATTGACATATTATTCAACATATAAAGTAATCATGGAAATTAATAAAATATTGCCGCATAGAAACAAAATTAAGAAATAATAATTATTTAAATAGGGTTTAATGGTTGGAAAGATTAATGGAGAGTTATATAAAGAGATTGAAATATATTTAAATCATAAGGTAAAAGTTTACAAAGTATTTACAAGAATTAATTATTAAACACTATATTTAGAGAAGAGGAGAATGACTTGATATGAAATTTGGCAGCAACTCGAAATGATTACCTTGGTATAATCTCGGGCGGTTTCTTTGGTGGTGTTTGAATTTCCTTCGGTGACTAGATCTAGTTTAAAGGGCATGACTGTTCAGGCAGGTATTAAGTTCATTGTTCATAAATCAGGTACATCTTTATCGGGCTCCTTGAGTATGGGTCTCAGGAGAGACCATCTCCGAATGGAGAAGAAGGGTGGAAGTTCCTTAGCCTCGGTACATTGAAGTTTTTACAGGTCAAAAAAAAACTAACGTGGATTTTATCTGCCACTCCTTTCCTTCACTTTCTAATCACCTTTTTCGGTCAAAAATAGCTCGTTTTATCTCTATGCCAAGGTATTCAAAGAATGTCTTTTTTTTATCTCTTCCAGCTAATGAAAATCTCCACTTTTAACTTAACAAAAATTTTGTGTATTGTTTGGAAGACGCAATTAGATAAGGTGCATCGAAATAGATTTGACAAAACATGTTTATGACAAAAAGTAACTCAATTATTTTAACTTCTACTTTTAACTTTAGGGAAATGTTTAATTAAAACATTTTTTTAAATCAAGATTAAGTTTCCCTCCTTTAATTATTTGAACAATCACTAATTGCGACTTCCCTCTTGGAATTAAAAAAAAGAAGTAGACTTTGATAAAACAAAATAATTTAAAACACAAAATCTGATAGATCGAATTTCCCGAAATATTTTGAATTAGTATTTTTTTCTAGCAATTATTCTTCCATGACCTATTGCCTATACGTACTCACTACGCACATATTCTAATTAAACATAATATATTTTTATTTACATGTTTAAGTTCAGATACTTACATAAATATCGACGTTATTGATTATTTTAAATATAAAAAAAAACTGTTAGTGAGTAAGAATATATACGCACGAGTAGGGTTCGAACTAGGTTTGGCAATGGAAGATTTGAGGTGGCTGTGAAGCGCAATCTGAGTCTCAGATTCCGCTTCAATATATATATATATATATAATGAAACTTAAATATATTCCAAACAACAGTAAACAATTTATAATATAATAAAAATAAAAACTCATAAAGAAATATTTTTGATTATATTCATAATCTTTATCAACTCAACTTTCAAAATGGTAATCCTTGTCAGCTTTAACTGAATTTCGGCAACTTTCATGAATCAACTTCTGGCTTTGTTTCTGCCATTCTTTAATTACCCAGAAACATTCCATAATGATAATAAATTCAATATATAAATGTAAAATATAATACCTGTTATAATATATATATATATATATAAATATAATACCTGTTATAATATATATATATATATATAGTTTAAATTTTTTGTAGCGCTTTTGATTACATGGTAATCCTTGTAAGCTTTAACTGAATTTTGGCAACTTTCACAAATCAACTTCTTGCTTTGTCTCCACCATTTATTAATTAACCAGAATTTACTCAAGAATGAAAATTCGATAATGATAATAAATTCAATATATAAATGTATAATACAATACCCATTATAATATATATATATATATATATATATATATATATATATAATTAACAGCAAATGCAATATTATAGTTTAAATTCTTTTGTAGCACTTTTGATTACATGGTAATCCCTATTAGCTTTAACTAAATTTTGGCAATTTTTACGAATCAACTTCTTGCTTTGTTTCTGCCATTCTTTAATTAACAGAATTTACTCAAGAATGGAAATTCCATAATGATAATAAATCAATATATGAATGTAAAATACAACAAAGCAAGAAGTTGATTTGTGAAAGTTGCTAAAATTCAGTTAAAGCTGATGAGGATTACCACATAATCGAAAGCACTACAAAAGAATTTAAACTATAATATTGCATTTACTGTTAATTTATATATATATATTTTATAACGGGTATTGTACTGATGAGAGCCAATTAGCTTGAAACCATAGTTTAAAGGTTGGAGACAATTTGAAAGAGATATTGAATTTTCGATTCTCTCTTGGCATTTTTTGTAAACAGGCTTGAGTGAGCTATTGGTAAAGCTCCATCTGTGATCATAAAATGCAAGCTATAGGCAGGTTAAAAAATTTTTAACTTGTTTTTGTTTATCATATATATATATATATATATATATATATATATATATATATATATTACTAAGTTTGATATAAATAAAAAATATTATATTCTACTATGAGGTGGAAATAATATTTAAAATGGAGTAAAGAAATATTTTGGCCATTTTTTCTAAAATGATACAAAATAATAAGATGATGGCATTTAATGATTGATGTTAAAACTGTTAGTACTTTGTTTTAAAAAAAATGAAAAGATAATGAATTGTGATGAGATATCTAGAAAAAAAAGTTCAATAAAGCAATGATATTTTGGCTTCAAAGATTTTGAAAGTTTTTGGTAATGAATGAATCCAAGAAGTTGTAACATTGGAATTTAAAGATACATCTATTTTTCCAGTTTATTAGAAATGAAAGTCATAGAAATGAGTTTGATTATTACTATCTAATACAAAACCTATAAATGTTTTATTCAATACGATAATATTTAATCATAAATGGTTCATTGAGAATTTAGAAAATCAAAACGTTTTATATAGACATTGTTTCTGATTTTTTTTTTTTTTTTACTATGGAAATTGCAAAAAAGAACATCATGATAAAAGATGTGATTAATATGCTATTTTTAATTAAGTTGCTTAAAACTTTGGATCTAACTAATCAAACAAGTTTAGTCAAGATATTAATCATAGTTTGTTATGAGCTAAATAATTGTTATTGCTTGTAGAAACTTTTCAACATTTGGAATGAAAACTAATAAATTTGGATTTTATGTTAATGATCATTGGAATAATTTTTAAATAGCTTTCTTAAATATTTACTCATTAAGATGTAATATAGGTTTCCGAATAAAATATTTACTTTAAATTAATTGAAAATAAAACCATTATCTTACTTATGTCTAAATATTTAGCCATCCAATTATTGACCAACATCATATTTTTAATCGTTGTAATGTACCCTGTAAACATTTTGCTTTATAAACAAATGTTACAAAAAAAACTTGAGTCCTTCATCCGCTAATAATAAATAATAATAAAAAATTCCAGCAAACTTTAACTTACAAATGTCAAACAATTTAAATAAATTGAGTAACGTTTTACCTAGAGAAATGATTTTGTAAATTATGTTACAACATAGACTTCACTTAAAATATAGAGGATTTCATCGTACTGTAAATAAATATACATTTATAAAAATATAATCTTTTTGCTTTTCTTTTCTAAAATTTTTATTTGTTGTAATTGATTTCAATTTCACGCTGAAAGTCTGAGTTCGAAGCCCGCATATATTACATATATAAATGCAGGTGTTAAGTCTGCACAATGTACTAATAACAATTATAATTTTTAATTCTTACTAATTTTTCTCATAAATATGATTCATTGTGTTTGCAGTTTTATACATAAGTGTTAATCTTTTATGACAGAAACATTTCAATTATAAACAACACTGTAAGTTAAATGTACAATATAAATTGTGTACAATAAATATAAATACATAAAAGCATTCTAAAAAAATAAATAAGATTATATTAAAATAGTTAAAATATTATTCAAAGTAGAACTCCCTAAAATACATTTTTATTTTTTATGACATTTTAAAATTTATAATAACAATATTATTTAACCACTTTGTTATAAAGTAAATGTTCTATCAATTTCTTAATTATTTTTTATATTCTTGCATTTTTAAAAAATTCTTAATTATCTTATAAATATTGTAAAATGATTATCTTATTTACTTCCTTATC
Organism: Epiperipatus broadwayi; assembly: GCA_028023455.1. Taxonomy (NCBI): domain Eukaryota; kingdom Metazoa; phylum Onychophora; class Udeonychophora; order Euonychophora; family Peripatidae; genus Epiperipatus; species Epiperipatus broadwayi. The sequence goes on from JAQFVV010006510.1 coordinate 291,260, forward strand.
ATTATTTTACTCTGTAGCTATCAAAAAAGAGAAGTGATATCATATGAAAAATTGTATTTTGTTTCTCCATAATTCACAATTTTAGGGGGCTTATGCAACATTTCCTGAAAATTATGGTCAATAACTTGCTTAATTCATTTTGTTCATTACATTGGGAAATAACAACATAAATGGTAATATTCCACTTTCATTTTCTAGTTTCAGGTCTCTTATCTATGTGGCCAAAATAAACCATGTTATATATTCTTATTAGCATGGATACTCTCTTGAAGATTTTAAGTTTTTTCTAAAATAGACACAACAATTCTTAAGCCAGTAAAAAGACTTAAAAACATTCTCTAATAGTACCTAATCTCAAATAATTCCACACCTTCTTAAATCTCATGAACATTCAAGATTCAGTCTCATAAGTGACAATTGAAAAAAAATCAGACAAAATGATCAATTTTAATTTGGTGGCTCTTGTAATATTTTGATCTATCCATATTTTAGATAGTTTTAATATTACAATTCTCCTGAACATTTGCTAACCATGTTGGCAATTTATAAAACCCAGTTATTTAAATTTCTCTAAGTTGTGAGACTTAATTTGGAGACAATTGTTATTGGTAAAATATTTCTTAAGCTATACTCATCATCAACATCATCATTTAAGATCAGTGCAAACCATCCATGTGAGGCACTTTACCATATTCACATTGAAATAAGAAGCATATCAAAAGTGTCAAAATAAATTATGTACAATAAAAATATCCACAATTGTTTATCACTATTTATCAAAATTATGACTTTATAATTATTAATTTATTGATTGCAAAATAAAGAAAAGAATAATTATTTATTTATATAATGCAATATTAGATTTACATGTACATACATTTTTTTAAAAGTATTCATTATAATAGCTCCTATCTACTTAACTGTAATTTAGATAGTGTTTGATAAAACATGGTTCATCATTATCTGCAGAATTATTTATAGTTATTATCACTGAAAGTTTTCTTGTTCTAAGATGGAATTTAAATTAACAGTATGGAGTTGATATATTGAATATTATAAATTGAATATTAATAAAATCTCTCTTTTGCCATAGAACTATGAAATTCATTGTTTTTCTGAAGGTTTGTGATGATGGTGTTCTAGCTGTATTTTTATATTGGACTATTTCCATCATCTAATATGTGTGTTGAATGTCTTTAGAAAAGTTTAATTTTTAGTTAAATATTCCAAATGCATTCAACTGTTAGTAATATCACAGCAAACAGGTTAGTATATGCACCAACTGTTAGTAATATCACAGCAAACAAATGTTAATAATATCACAGCAAACAGGTTAGTATATGCACTAACTGTTAGTAATATCACAGCAAACGGGTTAGTATATGCACAACGTTTCGAGAGGTATTTTTCTCCCCTCTTCTTCAGGTGTTGCTGGCCTGACCAGTGACAGTACTAGCATGGGATTCGAACCTGGGTCCTTAGATTCTTGATTATTGAAATTTAAGGTAACGCTCTAACCAAGTACTACTATCAAATAAAAGCAAGCACAAATGAGAAATTCTGCATGAGGCAAATATTAATCTAGTACCCACTAAATTGTTAAAAACCATAATTCACAGACATAACAAGCTTGAAGATTTTATTACTAATAATATATTTTGAAAAAAAGAAAGATTTAGTTTTACTAAGAAATTTCATATGTATACATAATGGAAAATCAATTCTTTTTCTTGTTTAGATTAGGACTCTATAACAGACAATCATATTTCTAAAAATGACATTTAAAAAACAATATATAATTAATATTTGTTTCCCATATATCTTCCTCAGAGATTTTTATTTCTTTTAATATTAAAGAAAAATATGTGCAAAATTTTTGTATACATAAAATTGTTGAGAAAGTAATTGATTTTTTTTCCTCATGCATCATAACATCAGCCAGGACATGGACCGCTAACCCGGGACAACTGCTTGTAAAGCAGCTGTTGCTGACCTCTCAACCACCAATGCTTGACAGAAAGTAATTGATTTCAATAAGAAAAAGGTTCATGTTCATGCTATACAGTTTTGGCAAAAAGATAGGAAGACCAATTTAGTTGTTGTTTTACAAATATATAAATGACTTAATGAGTTTAAATCACATAATTTTTATTTATTCTTAGGCATTAAATGTCATATAAATAAAAAATTCTAAAAAGTTGATAACAAAAATATAATATAATTAATTTCAGACAAAATTGTTCAATATCACAAATCCTATTTATCTTCATTGACGAATATAAACTATTAAAACAAAATGAAGCATAAAAATTAGATCCAATCTTTTATTGATAATCAATTAAACAAATATGAAAGATTAAATAACTTTCAGTTAGAGCGTTTCACTTTGTTAATCTTAATGTAGACAATCTTAAGATTAGTTGTCAGAGCTTTATAAACAATCTACAGAAGTCAGTATTAAATAATTAAAGTTTTCTATAAAGTAGTTTATCAATTTTAAATATTTAGCTAATAATTTTTCATGGAATCATGAATATTTATTGATTTTGATTTAAACATTAATTGTTATTTTAATTATAAATACTACTGTTACAAAACTTACAATTAACTTTAAAATGTTTGAAGCAAATTCGTAAATTTAAACTTAAATTTGAGATAAAACCAAATTAAATAGACAATATATACAAAAAATTAGAAAAAAAATACTTATTACAATGACTTTTAAGACACCCATAAATATCACATGATCACCATCTCTTTTACTAGGCTCCTCACTGATGAAGGCCACAAGCCAAATACTAGTCGGGGATATTGGATGAGTAGGCACTACATAGGGATTTTATGCACAAGCCTTCTGGCATTCATTGATTACTCTGGTTGACACAGGGTGGCACTACTGTATGGAGAGTTTTGCCTTGTTTGACTTTTAAGATATTTGAAAATGAATTCCATTTCACATTATCAGTTATTTCATTTCATAGATTTACTAGTATATTAACATAAAAATGAAATTGAAATTCTGTAACTACATCAAGGAAAAATAAAACTTAATAGATAAATAAACAATGAGGATTGCCAATTCCTCAACAAGCTTTGTGATAAATGCTTAGCCAGAGTCAGCATTTAAATATCTCTGTCAAACCCCCCCCCCCCAATAAAACAAAACTCTGACTATGGTTTCATGCTTTGGTACTTCTTAGGGGGTTGGGGGGGTGGTTTCTGACAGAGATATTTTAAATGCTGGCTCTGGCTAAGCATTTATCACAAAGCTTGTTGAGGAATTGGTAATCCTCATTGTTTACAACTTAAAAGCTTAAGAGAATAGGGTCATGTGATCTATGACTCTTATTTTGATTCTTTAATAGATAAATATTTTTTTTTATTCATTTTAAATATCTTGTTTAATTTTATAAGATTAAAATTCAATATCTTTTCTGAAAAATATGTTGTTTTTTTTAGTAAGCTTTGGTTAGGATAACATCGTTTTTGAAATAGCATATAATAAAATATATAATTTTATCCATACTAATTAAAAATATAGAAAAAATTAAAAAATGTTTAATAATTGTTAGCAAATTTATTTTTAATCATAAGGTATTGATAAAAAGAGAAAGCTTTTGAAGATGTATAAAAACATTATAATAATCTCTTCAATAATTTTAAAAAAATTTGCACCATTTAAAAAACAAACAAATTTGTTTAAAATACCATTAAATCAACAATTACAATTTGTATGAACACTATTATTTGTATGCATATTTTAAAACTTTTTATTTACTAAAGTCACTAAAAATAAAAATTCATATGCATAACTTTAATTTATTATTTGTATGTGCATGTTATTACATAAGTGTAAAAATGTCAACGTTTTAATGTATAGACATGTTTATATACTATTACAGGATATAAGTTCTTATTTGCAAATATAATAAATTTAGGTAAATATTAATTCTTATTAATGCGATGTCAGCGATGCCAGCACGTAAATTTACTTTTAGAATTTTGAATTAATTAATTATTTTTTTATAGTAACTAAATTAAAATTTTCAATAACTAAGTAAATCAGTATATATATAAAAAAAATGAAAATATAAGTTTAAAGTATCATTTTTATATTAGTTTTTTTTCACAATCATATTTATCAATCATTACAATATATATAATGGATATAGGAATTTGATGAAGTTGATGTCATACTTTCCAGAAGACACCACTAGATAAAAAGCCAAGATTTCCTCCTTATTTTAGACAACTATAAAATTTAAGGCTAGTGGAGATATACCCACTGAGAAAGAAGTTAATATTAATAGTAAGATAATATCATTACATTCTTCTATTGATAATATAAAGTCATTATTTTTAGTATCTTGCACAGTTGCAGAGATCAGAAACTCTTATAAACATAGATGGATGACATACCCTTTTTATAAATGTACTACCCATGTGTTTTCCTTTAAATGACTTACTATTTATTAATAACTAATAAAAATATCATTGTGTATTGAGTAAGTTTAAAATTAAGTAATTGTTGTTCAAAAATGATACAATTCTTCTTGTGGCAAGCAATATTCAAGATTTATGTACTGGAGATTGATGAATATACACATGATTAACAAGTTTTTTTATAAAGTCCAATTAAACCTGTCATATTGATATATAATTAATACTGAGATAACCATTGCATTGAATGCTTAAAGAATAAAGCAAAGGTGATATTCATTATAGGTACAAAAAAACTTATTCATAAAAATATAAATTAAGTTAAATGCATATACATACATGTTTGTATAGAGAAAAGCTTTAAACAACTAGGCTTATCTAGTTATTGATTAATACCAGTCATAAACATAACCTAGTTGTTTAAAATTACTTTTTGTTAAAGATTTTTCTGTATTAATATGGATTTGCATTTACATTATGAGATAAAGGTCTCTACTATGTCATTATGTTATATAAATTAGTTAGGGACATTAACATATTTAATATTATTTCATGTGGTAAATGCATATGCATATAATACATAATCAAAATAAAATATACATAATAACACACTAGTTGACTCACACACTCCCATAGTAATATACTTAATAAAGATCAAATCAATAAAATGCTCTAGTATTCACGAAAAGTTACACTTCAGATCAATAAAATAAATAGCTCTTCTCAATACTTCAAAGTAGTCAACATTTACAACATCAGCTGATTTCCTCACATAAAATTGTATAATCCTTTGGTCAGTGAATATCTTTTATTCTTCTCTTTCACTTTCTTCACACACACGTATATATATATATATTGTTTATAACACTTCTTTCACATATACTTCAATGCAAACAAATTTTCTTAAAAACTTTTTTATTTTCCTTACAGTTTTGACTGTCCAGCAGACTTCATCATAGCTACAATATTTGAATAATATAAATACATAACCATCATTTCACACACACACACACACACACACATATATATATATATATATATATATATATATATATATATATATATATATATATATATATATATATATATATATATATATATATATATATTATCACCTTTAGACATATATATTTATATATAATGTATTGAATAAGCAGTGCAATTGTGTTAACCTTTAGAGTACTAATTATTTTATTGGCCAAGTGAGGTAAAAGTCTAAACTTTTAATTGGTCAAGTCACAAACTCAACTGTCGTTTGTAAAAAGTATATTAATATTTTGTCAGGTTATGAAAGTGAACGAAAGTTTTTTCAAAAATAAATTTTTATTTATAATTATAAAAATATTCAATAGTGGAAAAAAATAAAACAAATGTTACTGACCAACCAAAAAGTTTTGATGACGTCAGTGATTTTTTTCCCAATTTTACATTGCATGGGTAAGTAAATAATTTTTGCTAAAGTCTTAACTATTTTTTTTAAATAATTTTATTTTTAGCATATTTTGTCAAAATAATTTATAATATGTCAAAAATATGTCAAAAATACTTTTAAAATGATCTAAAACATTCGTTTATCACTTTCAAAATGAAACAAAAGAAATCTTAGCAGTTTCATTTTGACAAGCAGCTTTCTTTGAACTTGATGGTTACAGCCAATCAAAATGAAGAACGTACAGCCTACTTCTTTTATTAGACTTTTGACATCAGTTTTATTGATTTTTTACATGTAATATAATTCAAGAGAGAGCAGCATCATATGGAACTTTTTTTAACCTTTAAAAAGAGCACAAAATCTTTACCATAGCATTAAAAATAATGGAATTCAAGCTACTTAAAGTGGCTTCGAGTCATCTCCTAAGAACCTCCCAAAGAGTTAATATTCACAATTTATAAAAAGTAGGTAATTCACATGGGAGCATTACTGGTGTGAGATTTTAATAATATTAAAATATTAATGTATTGCTACTTAAAATGGTGGAATACACTGAAGCTGGCTATAGCAAAGGATATTAATCTTCAATTTTATATAGGCATTTTTTAAAATGTTATAGTTTTATTCTAGTGAATTGTTATATATATATATATATATATATGTATATATAGATGTAGATATAGATATGCATATGTATATATATATATATATATATATATATATATATATATATATATAAATTCCATACCTACATCTATATATATGTATGCATATGCAAATATATACACATATATCCTTTAAACAACACAAGGTTTTTAGTCCCCCATCCTTATTTAAACTATACTTTACTTTTTTAATTAATATTGCTTCTTTTATTTTTCTATGTCTTCTTTTATTAGTATATCCTAGCAGTTTGATACTCTCTTTGTCAAATAAATGCCATCTCCATAGTATGCTAATAAATTGGTGAATTTTTGTCATATCTATTTTGATCTAACCTTGTTGAAAATAAAATTATTTGTTTCACCTACATGTTTAGTCCTTATTATATTATTCTTACAATATTTACAATCTTTATGATATACCCCATTTATACATTTTCCGATGCCTTTAATATATTTATTATCTAATATATTCATTAAATGTTTTCTTCTCTTACTTACTACCTTATATTTAATTACATTATTATATCTTTTATAATTTTTCTAATAATTTTATTAACACTCTTAACTATATTATTACTATATGTTTTAACACCTATATACTCCTTCTTTATTCTATTCTTCCTATATTTATCACTCTCTTTTTCCTTATTACCTTTTTTATATTTTTCTTAATAATTTTATATTTTTCATTATTACTTTCTCTGGATATTCATTTTCTTTAAATTCCTTGACTATTAATTCTACTTCTTTTTATATTTCTTTTCACTTGAACAATAATTAATAGCCCTATATATTCTTGAAATTATACTATTTATTTTATATTTATTATCTGTATTAGGATTTCAATTCATTATACTACTATTCCCATTCATTTTAAATACACTGGTGTTTCTATTCTACATCTACATTTAACATATGTTTTTGTTAACAATATGTCTAAATATGATAACTTATTATTGTTCTCTCTTTCCACTGTAAATTTAATATTCCTATCTAATTTATTAATTTTATCTAAATACTTAACTATTTGTCTTATCTAAATACTTAACTATTTGTCTTTCACTTCTATTAAAAATTAATAGATAACCATCATTATTTATCTAATTTCCTCAGCTATCATCTTTTTTTCTATTTCCTCCTTATATATATTACTTAATATTTCACTCAATGCCCCTCCTAACAATAACCCTTTTTTCTGCTTAAAATATTCTCCAATTAAATTCAAATGTTATTTCCTTACAACACAACTCCAGAGTCTGTTTTAATTTAATTATTGGTATTTCTATTACTTTTTCTTCATCTTCCATATATTTATTAATTGCTAAATCTATTACTTTATCTACATCCAAATTCGTGTACATCGACACTATATCTATCTTAATCATTGTCAATCTATATTTATCATACTATTTAACTTTTTCTTTAATTTCCTTATTGTTTTTTTTATAAAAGCACTGTTTTTCTTATCAATGTCTTTTTTAAAAATATTATGTGCTAGCCATTTAGATACCTTATCAAGAAAAATAAAGAAGTTTTTAAAAAAATTTGTTTGCATTGAAGTGTATATGAAAGAAGTATTGTAAGCAATATATATATATATATATATATATATATATATATATATATATATATATATATATATATATATATATATATATATATATATATGCTCATTATAAATTATGCTATTTGTCCAATAATTATCATGTACACACAAATTAAGTTATATATTATTTCTATATCTTAAAGTTTACTACCTTAGTTTGCAATGGAGAATGACATTAAAATGTTTAATGTGTTTAAGAAAATAAAAGTAAATCAAAATTCCAAAATGTTCGTTGTACATTTCAAACTTACATGAATAAAACATTGTACAATTTTCTTTAATTAATAAGAATTTTAAAATAAGCTGGCACATACGTCAATAAACTTCAGATTTAATAATTATTACAGAACCAATGATTTTTATGTTTAAAAAAATAAATATTGTTTATTGACAAAGTTTTAATAACAAAAAGTTAATTTTAGTATTTAAAAACTAGAATTGAAATGTATAAATTGTCTTTTTTTTAACCTAATGTATGTGATGTTTTCAATTGATGATTTGTTAGAAAATGCTGGAAAAATCAATAAATAATAGCTATGTGTGACAATGTCTATTTTTAGGCCTGTGATAATTTTGTTGATAATAATAATAATAATAGTAATAGAATTGTGTATCTTTTAATGATAATCACATCACAAAACATTCTTGTTTCAGTTATGCTGCTCAGAATTATTTTAAAGGCAGATTTATTACAAGAAAACCAACAAATATGTTAGCAATTTAATGTTAATGTGTGAGAATAGCATAATAAGAGATGCACATATGTAGTATTATCATCATCACCATCCAGAAGTAGTTCACCAATGAATTGGTAAGACAATTAAAAGTTTAAATAATTTATTATATGAACATGAGTAAAATCTAGTATGTTGTGCACATGGCTTCTGAAGAGTTTTCTCATTTTATTGTTATTACGTTAATAAAATGCCAGGCAATAATTTTCTTATTTATGTCTTGTATCATAATTAATATTATCATGACAATATGCTGGAAATATTTAGTCATATATCAGTTAAGGATAAAGTTTTCTAATTTTATTTTACTGCTATAAATAGAGTATTATTAGTTAATATGCTAATCAATAGTAAACAACTGGACATGAAAGTATATTTTAGATATTATTGTAAATTATATTTTAAAAGCCTTAGTAAATGATTGTTCTATAACAATAGAATAGCATGAAAAAAAATATGTTTAAAAGTAAATCAACATGATAGCAAATCGTTTTGCTTTAAAATAAGTGTATCATAAAATAAAATAGTGTTTAGCTAAATTAGATGTTAGCAGAAGAAAATTAATGAAGTTGAGTTAACAGAACCAACCAAACGTTTGTATAGATAATGGATGAATTTGCAAGTGATTATGTGATTATTTTTGTTCATTATTTATGCATCTTGTACAACAAAATAGCACTTTGTTTGCAGAGGATCTTTCTTTTTTGTAAAAGTTGTTATTAAATTTTGTTAAAGGAAACTTGATGATAACTATCAATAAATGTGTTTTTTATTATTATTATTATTATTATTATTATTATTATTATTATTATTATTATTATTATTATTATTATTATTATTATTATTATTATTATTATTATTATTATTATTATTATTATTATTATTATTATTATTATTATTATTATTATTATTATTATTATTATTATTATTATTATTATTATTACTACTACTACTACTACTATTATTATTATTATTATTATTATTATTATTATTATTATTATTATTATTATTATTATTATTATTATTATTATGTAGTTTTTGTCTCTATATATGATTTCTTGAGTCCTAAATTATTAACTATTTTATGTAAATCTTGGTTTAAATCAGAAAAAACAATTCAAATAAGATACATATTCCAACTTAAAAATGCAAAGTTGCATAAGAATTTCATGCATTTGAAATAAAAATATTTAACTGATTTACTTTGAAGTAATTTTTTTATTTAAGACTGCATATTATATAATTATTCTACAAATGAAGATTACATTATTTCAGAAGTTGATTTTAAATTATGTTGTTGATGATTACTAGAATGGTATAAAAGGTATCCATTTCCTTCTAGATATTTGAATGTCATCATGGGTAAAATATTTTGATTTTTCCAAATTTTATATTTTTTATGCAGTTGTTAATTAAATTAAATATTACTTTAATTAAGGGTTATTGTTATTATAGTATAGTATGAATACATTAACTTATAAGAGACGTCTATGTCTTTCATTTATCAACAACATGATATGATAATTAACATTTAAAATTATTAGATAAAGAACCCTGAGATTATCACATTATTTTATGACTATCCAAATTATTCTTGTTGTTGCAAATATTAATAGTGTGACATTAATAAATCAATTATAGTTCCCTGTACTATAAGAAAAGTACATTAAGTCTTAATTTATAATAATTATTTCAGATCAGATAATAGCAATAAACTTTATTTGGTGATTAACATTTGTTTTTAAGATACCTGAATAAAGTATAATAGAAGAAATTCATTTTAGCATTCTATATGATATGCAAAATACCTATGCTACATGGAGATGCATTTTAATATGGGAAAGTTTGGTTGATTTAAAAAATTGTGTATAAGAATGAATAAGATTTCTCCACTTCTTAATTTATTTGTCTATTATGATCATAAGCATTTGTCATTATTTTTAATTCCCTGTTATTTTAATGCATGTCTCAGTAGTAAATATAATTATAAAACATAATCCACTGAACTTAGCTGAAAAAATATCATCATGAGGATGGTAATGTGTTAGTGTATAGTAGCCCATATTATATTCTTGGGTTATTTGGATTGGTGGAATTCCTCCATAGTTTCTAGGGTTAGAATATATATATATATATATGTGTGTGTGTGTGTGTGTGCAAGTGTGTAAGTATGTGTAAATATACTCTATACAAAATCAGACTATATATATATATCTGTGTTTGTCTAAATCTGAAAGTTAATATCTTTAGTGAGGAACAATTAGGATTGTGATGACAGTCTATTTAGATACATTAATGTTGATACTTTCATAAAATGACTGTGGTTATTATAAAAAGTATGTTATATTTTAATATGTCACTACTTAAAACTTGGTAAGCCAATATACTTTATATCTAGAGTCCCCTGTTAAGATATATAAAATAAAATCATATTAAATAGCACTTGTATAATGATCCACATGGAAGTAATTAGGCTTGGAAATCAGCTTCATAATTATTTTATTAGAGATATCTCCTCTGACTTTTAATCTTACTTTCTGCTTATGCCTTCAAACATTTTCACTTATGAAGAGCTTAACAAAGTAATTAAAAAAATTCAATTATAAATTTTAGTTTAAATCATTTTAATTAAAATTACTTATTGGATATAGTTTCATGGTTGATATCTATATCTCTAAAGTATTGATGAATATAAGTAAATATTTTCTAAAATTTATCTTCAATTTTAAATTGACGTTTACTTTATACTATTCTAAAATCATCTATACATGCATGATTAATCTATGTATTGCATATCATAGTGTAAAACTACATGACTGGATAAATTATATTGATTGGTTTAAAATCTTAGGGTATTTAAAATCATTAGCTTAAATAATAAATAATAAAACAAAAGAATTCAAGATAAATGATATCAAACAAGTATTTTTCATTGTGAACAATAAGATGAAAAATATAAATAATGTTCCTATGGGTTAATCATAGTTGCATAAATGATTCTATAGAAGCCAATGAAGAATCAAGTTTAGTATGATTTTATATATGAAAATGTGTCATGGTTTAAAAAAAAATAAAAGTATAAATATAATTCTAGTTAGTAGCAAATTTGATATATCTTGCACATAAATCATTGCAATTAGGATAAAAGTTTATATAGCCTTTATTTAAATATTAAAAAAAATAGTTCACTGACTATTATTTAATTTGGTTTTAAGCAGAATATCTGCAGAAACAAATCTTGTTTAAAATAGTCTCAGCCTATATTCAAAGTCTCCAAACTTCATCATCCATATTTGAATATCAATTTTTAGGGAAGTCAAGAAAATGTTCTAATTCCTACATCATAATATTATATAATAATCACTTCTTTCATTTTTCATTTATACATTCAACCAATCTGTTTTTTTAAATAGAATCAGCATGTTGACCAATATAAGATTACAGAAATTAAATAATAAGTCTATTTAATTAGTTTATTATAAATCATTTAAACATTATAACAGATATAAACATTCAATGTAATATACTACTTGTAATGGAATTTCATTCTAAAAATCTATATTATATAAAACAAATCTGAAAAATAACAAACAGACATTAATCCTTTAAATTAAATTGAGAGACTGCAAACCTCTCACGCTCATCACTATCTAACAGCCAATCAGATCATAAATACAAGACAGAGAATTTAACAAGAACAAGGTGGTCCACCCTATTCTTTACTTGTCTTTCTATATATCCAAGCCAGTCTAAAGTACTTAGATCTGAAAGTGTGAATATTAAATATATTCACACTTAACTCACTGAGTTTAAATTACAAACATACAGTGTGAAATCGTACAATTTACTACACAGTAGTTTTTAGATGTCTGTCTTGTATTTACGATCTGATTGGCTGTTAGATAGTGATGAGTGCAAGAGGTTTACAGTCTCTCAATTTAATTTCAATACTGTTTGTGTTTTATAAAAATAAATATTATTTACATATGTTACTGCATGTTATAACATCTAAAAACTACTGTGTAATAAATCTTAGGATTTCATGATGTATGTTTGTAATTTAAACTCAGTGAGTTAAGTGTGAAGATATTTAATATTCATGCTTTCAGATCAAAGTACTTTAGACTGGCTTGGATATATAGAAAGACAAGTAAAGAATAGGTGGACTGCCCTGTTCTTGTTAAATTCTCTGTCTTGTATTTACGATCTGATTGGCTGTTAGATAGTGATGAGCACAAGAAGTTTGCAGTCTCTCAATTTAATTTCAATACTGTTTGTGCTTTATAAAAATAAATAATCATTTAACTATACAGGATAATCAAATTCTCTTCTTGATAAAACTATAGTCAAGTTTTATAGAAAATATTAAAACTAATTCTTCATCTCATCTTTCAAGCAAATAGATAAACAACTTATCATATTTTAAGATATTCAATAATATCATATATTTGTTGCTTAAATATATAACATCTACAACTCAGGCTAATCCAATTTTGATAAACATACATTTACCAACTTAATATCAATGCCAAATATTTTGCTTGCTGGATTGATCAAATTTTTTTAAAAAAGTGGTTCTATGTAAGTTGATCTAATTAAAAACTCAGTATATTTATTTGCTATATTTAATTATGCTTAAAAATGTGTAATTATATTTTAATGGATATAAAGAGAATAAAGAGACAAACTAAGAAGAAGAAATAAAAATATAGTTTTATAAATATGCAAAAATATGTATCGTATTAATTTATCTTTTTGTTATACATTTTATATAGATATTATTTAATAATTGTCATTTTAAAAGCTTTTATCTATTCATTGTTGCGTTTGTAAAGAATATAAATTTAAAGACGATATTATTGATTGACAAAGGTTAGAAAATGAATACTGTATTTTGTTTAAGGCTATTGAAGGTCTTCCTTTTTGTAATGTATAATCTATAAAGGGTTACAAAATTGACTTGAGGTAATTTATTATAAAAATGAAATAGTATCGCAATGTTAAGGTTTTTGTTTTGTTTCTCTCATTACAAACTGAACACACCCTTATTGATTGTTAGCTAATACTTGAAATATTGTAAATATATTAACATTCATAGTTATTGTTGGTCAAAAGAAAAATGACTTTAAGGTGAAGTGTAAAATTTCTCAATAAATTTTAAATGAAACTTTTGTTATTGTTGTAAAATGTAATTAAAAAAATGAATAGTGTAAAAATGCAAATCCAAATAGCAATATATATATATAAAACCATTTAAATAGAAGTGTAATTTGTTATATATTTTTATAAAGCTTAAATTTTTTATGGTTCAACAATTTGTTTGATTTATGGTTTTTTTTAATTCTTAGATAGCTTTTCGTTTGCATGCAATATCTTATTGTATCCATATATTATTCTATATTGCCTTGATCATTATCTCTTCATTTTTTTAAATAATATGTTATTTATGATTTAACATTTGTCTCTTATTATGATGACAACATCAATATTACTGTTCTGGATCATTCACAGATATTTTATTCCATGTCGTTTATATTCAAATTCAGAACCAAAAATTGTTAAAAATAAATTGGCATTTATATAATTAATATAAAAATTACTTTATCATAAATATTATAAAACTAATTACTATTTATGTTTAGTCAAAACTATTGATTAGTAATAGGTTTCCTATTGCTTTTTATATTGCAATAGAATATTCATAATAATTATTTTAGCCATGCTTGTTTTTTATATAATACTATCATAGACTTAGTAAACATAAACATAAGGTATTTCTCTTTTTCTATTGGTGAATTCTGCATTATATTACATATTTTTGTTTATCAAAATCAGTATATAAAACAAACAGATGAATTTTGTGTTTTTCTGAGGTGTGTGATGATCGTGTTCTAGCTGCATTTTTATATTGGATTATTTCCATTATCTAATATGTGCATTGAATGTCTTTAGAAAAGTTTAATTTTAGTTAAATGTTCCAAATGCATTCAACTGTTAGTAATATAACAGCAAACAGGTTAGTATATTCACCAACTGTTAGTAATACCACAGCAAACAAATGTTAATAATATCACAGCAAACATGTTAGTATATGCACTAACTGTTTGCCATGATATTACTAACAATTAGTGCATATACTAACATGTTTGCTGTGATATTACTAACAGTTGATTGCATTTGGAATATTTAACTAAAATTAAATTTTTCTAAAGACATTCAACACACATATTAGATGAGGGAAATAGCCTAATATAAAAATACTGATGAATATTGTCTCTGAACACTGCAGTTACTAATTATCCAATAACTGATAAGTTATGGAATGATGAAATCAATGGAGATCTAAAAAAATCCTAAGTTCATTTAGAAATTTTTAAGTATCTAGAACCATTTCAAATTTTATCAGGTTCAAACACTATGTGCTAAGCATTATGTTATAAATGAAATTAAAATACAGAACTTAATAAATACTACTGTGTGTGTCTAAATAATTAAGTTTCTGACGATGGTTGTGGGTTTAAATTATTTTTGTTTTTGTAGTGTTATGTGTATTTTAGTCTGTCCAACATTAAAACATATTAAGCTTTTATAACCTAGATTTTAAACTTATTGTAGTGCTGCAGTTATGTATTAAACTATAAAAAAAATATATATTTTTTCTTTTATCTATTCATACTAATTTACATATATATATATATATATATATATATATATATATATATATATATATATATATATATATATATATATATACATACATGTACACATAAAATAATTACAAATACCAAAATCTAAATTAGTAACAATCAACCTTTAATCTATCAACAATATCAATCTGTAGTTAAGGCAACCTCCTTTAACAATAACAGTGGTATCACCTTTATCTATGATTTACTATGTTTATATAGACATTAAAGATTGCAACTTGACAAAGGACTGTGAGATTAATAATGCAAAAAAAAATTAAATCTCATTAATAAGGCAAATATAAGCTGTTCTAAAAGCAGACTAATAAATAATCAGTTATAACTTCCAGGTTCTGAAAAAAGACTAATAAATAGTTGTGATATATCGGACTATTTCCATGATTTATGAGTGAATGTTCAATGTATAGAAAATTTTAAACCTTATTTAAACTTTCCAAATACAAACACAAATAGACAATATAGATTACTATTTACAAAATGTTTTGAGTAGTATTATTCTCCATTCTTCTTCAGGTGTTGCTGGCCTACATGCACAGTGACAATATTCACTTAGAAGTTGAATTCACATCTTTAGATTCTTGAATATCAAATTTAAAGCAAATGCTCTACCAACTGAACTATTCTGTCAAAAACAACATATAGTAGAAATTTGATATATTTATATATGAGGGTTGGTTGAAATCCTCCTGAGTCCTTCAATTTTTTTTAACAAGGCTAATTAGTTTTTTTTCCTAAGAGAAAGATTAATTAGAGGCTTTCATACATTGTGTATTGCCACGCTAAGTTGACTTATAGGATTATTTACCATTATCACATGAGCTGCTTCCTTGAATTTTCTTCTATGCATTCTTTCCTCTTTATCCAATATCTTTGTATTTTCCAACTTAAGCAATTGATCATTAGTACATACATGAGCTGCTTTGGTAGACACATCTGTTTTTTTTATTTTAACCATTAGTTGTGCTCTTTCAATCAAAAATTGAAGAACTCATGAGGATTTGAACCAACCCTTATATATAAATATATCATGTTTATACTATATGTTGCCTTTGACAGAATAGCTCAGTTGGCAGAGCATTTGCCTTAAATTCGATATTCAAGAATCTAAAGTTGTAAGTTTAACATCTAAGTGAATATTGTCACTGTGAATATAGGCCAGCAACACCTGAAGAAGAGTGGAGAATAATACTACTCGAAACATTGTGTAATTACTAATCTATATTGTCTATTTGTGTGCTATTACTAACAAGTTGTTTGTATTTGGAAAGTTTAAATAAAGTTTAAAATTTTCGATACATTTAACATTCACTCATAAATGTTGGAAATAGTCCAACATATCACATCTTATAATATTCCATCATTACAAACCTTCAGACATGTACTTGAGTAATTGTCTTTATTGTCTTTGTAAATATATATTTTATATGGAAATTTGGAAGTTACAAATGAATATTTATTAGTGTGATTTCAAAGCCTGGAAGTTATAATTGACTATTTATTGACTGCTTCCAGAACGGGTTATATTTGCCTGATTAATGAGGTTTGTTTAAACTTCTTTACATAATTAATTCCACACTTTTGGGCAAGTTGCAAATTGTACCATAGATAAAGGTGCTACCAATTTATTGTTAAAGGAGGTTTCCATGACAACAGATTGAGACTGTTGATAGTTTACAGATTGATTATCATCTAAATTTATAAACCTATTTAAACCTTGAGTAATTGGCTTCATTGTCTTTCTAAATTAATCATTATAATTAACCAAGTACAGAAATTTACAATTAAATAACTAAATAATTGAAAACCAAGCACTCTTCACAAATATGGGAGCTTAATTGTAAGTATAGGGGATTTGAACTCAGATTTTCAAGCACCCTTCAACTATTCACACTATCTCATATATTGGTGATTATTTATCTTTTCTACATGTGTGTGGCCATGTGTATCAGTTGTATGAGATAGTGTGGATAGTTGAAGGGTGTTTTAATATCTGAGTTCAAATCCCTATACTTACAATTAAATCACTAACTAAATATTAAAATACTAATTTACTACTAATATTTTCTTGACAAAGTAGCTTTCTTAAATGCAATGTAATGCACACACACACACACGCACACACACACGCACATATATATATATATATTACTTTCCACAATTTTAACTCACATTCTAATTACCTCTAATATCAATAGAAATATTAAGCAAGTTATCAGCATCATAATTAAATCTTTATTTTAAAAGAAATTCTTTAATTTTTCTCTTTTTTTTATTATTCTTGAAGAAGACATTTTTTGCCTACTCGTATATAATTTTTATAACAAGTAAGGTCATTATGTATATATGATTAAGAGTTGGCTAAAGTTGTTTTATTTTAAGAAGAATGAAAAGAATAACTAAAGATTTCTTTTTTAAAAAAATAATGATGTGTTTAAATTTTATATGATTTTAAAAGTAATTGGAATGTGAATTGAAATTGTGGAAAGATAGAATAATATGTTGTTGTTTTTTTTAAATTTTTGTCTTGTTTTACTTTCCATTAAGAGTAATCTGCCTTGGTAAGAAACCAAATGGTACTGAATTTTTAAATTTAATTTTCGCTAATGATTTAATTCTGAATTGGTATACTTGGTTTATTATATCTATTGTAATTATACACGTTCATCCACTAATAGATTGAATTGAAATATGAAGGGGCTCTGTAGAGTTTAAATTAGAGGAAAACATTGTACTAAATAGTTAAGAAACAAACAACTAAATAAATATTTGAAACCTCAAAATCAGACTGAATATTGTCTTACTAATCGTGATTACCCATAGCTATACTATTTAATAAACATTAAGTCAAATACATTGATTTAAAAACGAATTAATAAATATGCAATTACTATACATGTAAATCATATAGTATTTAATAATTGTATTTAAGATCCTAGGGGTTTCTGTGTGTTAAACACTAAAAATCACATAATCACCATTTTTTATGCTTGCTCATAACTGTTATTAAAACAGGCAAAACTCTCCATACAGTATTCCCACTCAGTGCAAGGTAGAGTAATCAATGGATTCCAGAAGGCTTGTGCATAAAATACCTATCTAGTGCATACTCATCCAATACCCCCAGACTAGTTTCTAGCTTGTGGCTTTCATCAGTGGGGAGCTTTGGATCTGAGAATACTGCACCTAGATTTCTGTGTGTGTGTTTTCCTTTATAATTTATTTAATTTTTGGATATGTTATAATTAAATTTTTAATTCTTTTATTTTTTGGATTGTATATGAAAAGATAAATCTGCGTTTAGAAAAATAAAACCAAGTATTATATTACTTATATATTAAAAGAAAAAGTAAAAAAGAGCAATGTAAATTCAGTTTACATAAAGGTAAGAATTTATAATTGTAGAATTATCTTAGTTTTTTTTAAAGTCTTAAAAAAATCAAAAAAATAATCATTTGATAAATAATCTTGTGGGTGAAGAAAATATGTAGAATGTGAAAAAAGATATATATAAAAAAGTTAGGATTAAAATCATTTTTTATCTTTGAACATTAAACAAGAAATTAGTTGTTTTTTTGAGAGCTTTGAGTAGATCAGGAGTTTCCAACATTTTTATGTCCTGGAGCCCATTTTAAAATACTGATAAAGTGGTGGGCACAATCTTTTTTAAAGCATATTTATAATATTTATATAAATCATTATAAGCAAAAAAATATTTTTTTTTTATATTTTTTCATATTGATACACTCTCTATATTACATATTTGTAAATACAAGCTTATAAAAGCAATGTCACACTATATATGACTTCCTTTATTGTGTACTATAACATACTTCTAAGTTGATTTACAAATTAATTAAAAAAATTACTATACCTGATTTCATACACAAAAAAAAAAGGAAAAACAGAAAGACAAAGGTTGGAGACAATTTTAAAAAGATATTTAATTCTTTCTCTCTTTCAGTGTTTTTGTAAACTAAGCATGATAGTGGCTATTGGTAAATCTCCATCTAGTAACATAAAATGCAAGCTATAGCAAGTTACGAAATGTATAACTTGTTTTGTTTATCATAAATACACTCTTAAAGGTTTTTGCAATGATATAGATTGCAGAGGCTTTTACTATATGGTGAAACTGAACTGAATTTAGACCCATATATCTATCTAGTTTGTTTGACTGGATTTGAAGGTATTTATGTATCTGAAAAATTTGTGCTTTCAAGCTGATAGAAATAATTTTCATAAATGCTGATTAGTAGATTTGGAGTTTAGATCTAGTTTCTGGTCTTCCTACCCTTTACTGGCATGAGCCAATTAGCTTGAAACCATGGTTTAAAGGTTGGAGACAATTTGAAAGAGATATTTAATTCTATCTCTCTCAGTGTTTATGTAAACTAAGCTTGATAGTGGGCTATTGGTAAAGCTCCATCTAGTAACATAAAATGCAAGCTATGGCAAGTTATGAAATGTATAACTTGTTTTGTTTATCATATATATATATATATATATATATATATATATATATATATATATATATATATATATATATATATATATATATATATTGTAACTGGACCACCATTCAACCCCTTTATCACCTTGGTTGTAACACTTTCCTGATGAGCATGTTGCAGGAAGGGACTATCGATTGGCATTCCCCAATGCAGATGTTAACCCCCACTATAACAATATTTCCTGCTCATTAGAAGATGTAGCACCATAGAGGCTGGAAGCATCTAGGCATTTTTATGTTTGGTTTTCCAAATGGCACCACTAGAGTTCCATCTCACTACAACCTGTCTTACTTAGGTCTAGTTATGCCAGATATATCTCAGGAGGCATGAGATTCTCATGAATAAGTGCACTGGATGATGAGTCATGCAATAACAAAAAAAATAAAATTGAACAACTGGATAACTAACATTAATTTTAAGTAACAATAATTTTATTTAATAACAGGTTTAAATAAATGTCCATTAAACAAAGTATTTCATTGACAGTCCATTGTGTTCCTTCGGCCTACTTCCAATAACATTTCCATATGACTTAAAGAATGTAGTTTGTTGAGAGTATAATAAAGTCCTTCTTTCAATTGTTATTTACAGTTTACATCTTTAATCATTTAGTTAATCCACAGAGAGGAGTGTGATATATTAAGACAACAGAGAGATTAATGAAGACAACTGATATCATTTAATTCAGAGTTCCACTTAATTCTACAAAAAATTATTAACAGTCCATTGTGTATCTTAGTATACATCCAGTAATAGGGCAATCTGAATTAAAGAATACAAGTTCTTTAACAATTTACATTTTACACCTAATTCTGAGTTCCACTTAATTCACAAATAGTTTATTTACATTCCATTGTGCATCTTGGTATGTATCCCATAATAGGGCAATATGAATTAAAGAATGCAGATTCTTTAATAATTTACATTTTATGTCTAATTTAAAGTTCCAGTTAACTTTAAGTTAGTTAAAGCATTTTTTTTATTTTTTATTTATATATATATATATATATATATATATATATATATATATATATATATATATATATATATATATATATTCATGGTTATCCAAATCCAGGTTTGAATCCATGCTATATGCACATCCTAGGTTCATTAGTTTGGTATTCTTATTTCTCAATTCGTATGTATATAGCCTGTTTGAATTGGTTCACAATATAATATAAATTTAAAATACATTCATTTTGTATGTATTTTCATTTTGATATTTTCTAATTTTATCTAAATCATAAATACATTATTATAATGGGATGGGGCAGAATATGGAAAGACTTAGAGTGGGGAATGGAAAATAAAGTGACTAACAGGTTTATCTGGGCATAGTTGCTGAGATATTCTTGACTTCATTTAAGGAGAAGCCAAATACATCACATCACATCACATTTGCAGAAAGAGGAGAAGATATGGAAGTTATGTTGAGAACATGTGTAAGGGCTGGTAAAGAAATGAGGATTAAATTTAGTGAAGAAAAATTAAATATAATGATAGTTAATACTGGGGAAAGAGAAGATGTAGAATTTTTATTGGGAGATATTAAGTTAAGTGTGGTGAATAGATATAGTTATTTGGAAATTATTTTAAGTAATCAGAAAAATTATTTAGATGAATGGAAGAAAAAATTGATAAATGAAGCAAAGAAAAAAAGAGATTGATAAAGAAATTAACAGTGTTTTCATATAATAAATATGATGTAGTTAGAATTATATGGAAAAGAGTTGCAGCAGCAGGGTTAACATATGGTAAAGATGCATTATATGTTAGTAAAGAGGTATTAAATTACTTAGAAAAAGTTCAAAAGAAAGTAGGAAGACATGCATTGGATGCAGATGTATGGACAGCAAGAGAGGCAATTCAAGGAGAAATGGGATGGTCAAGTTTTTATATGAGAGATGCAAAAAGTAAAATGAAAATGTTCGGTAGATTGCAGTTTATGGATAATAAAAAAATAGCTAAAATAGTATTTAATTAGATTATGAGTAAAGGGCAGGTAACAAGATGGGAGAGAAAGGTAATGCGGTATGCAAAACATTTGGATAAAGAATTTATATCAGTATATATGTACAAAAGATGGGATGATTGTGTTAAGAGGATTGTTGAGTGTTGTAGTAGTAAGGAATGGGATTAAAGAATAGATTTATTAATAAAGAATAGGGAGTTAGAGAGATGGAGAAATAGTATAGAGAGTAAAAAGGGTTTAAATATATATAGAAATAAACAGAATATTAGGTGTGAGTTAATATATGATAATAGTAAGGAAAGTAGTTTATTATTTAAGGCTCAAACAGGATCTTTAGCTACAAGAGAATATACATGTAAATGAAAAAAAAATGGGTGATTTGTTTTGTAAATTATGTAAAGAAGGAATAGAAAATATTAGGCATTTGTTAATTGAATGTAAATGCTTCAAAACAGAAAGGATACATATAATGAAGTTATGGAAGAATAAATATGAAAAAAGTGATTATACAGAAAGTGAATTATTGGTTTTTATGCTGGGTTTGGAAAAAGATAAAGGAGAATCAGCTATAAAGGTTATAGAGTTGACAAAGATTACATTGTGGAAATGGGATGGAGCAGTATATAAGAAAATTTAGAGTGGGGAATGGAAAATAAAGTGGTTAACATGTTTATCTGGGCATAATTGCTGAGATATTCTTGACTTCGTTTAAGGAGAAGCCACAATACAACACATCACATTAATTATAGCTATGTGTAATATTTATATACAATCAATATGTAGGTAATCATTTGTAAGTTTTATTTAGTTATTCTTAATTCAAATGTATCTGCAGATGAGAAGTCAATCCTTATTAAAAATGCCTTCTGATTATAGATATCTTTAATATTTATACTTTATCATTAACAGAAAATGTATTTCACATAATTCATTTTAAGACAGATGTTTGTTTTGTTTTTTATTTTTATAAACACATATAAATATTGAATAAAATGCCTTTTGATTATAGATATTTTTAATATCTATCATTAATAAAATGTATTTTCACATAATTCATTTTGAGAAAGATGTTTTCTTTGTTCTTTTATAAACACATATATGTATTGTATATTCTTATAAAATTGTTACCTTCATTCTTTTTTCTTGTTTATATCCAGTCTGTTCCATAAAAAAGAGGTCATTTTATTTAAGCTGAATGGCATTATTCCCTTACATGATGATCACCCAGGCAAATCTTGGAGAAACATGGCTTGATGAAGAGAGAAAGCTGTTAAGGGTTAGCCTTCCATCGTTGTGATATCCTTAATAATATTTCCCTTTTCCATTATTACCAGTGTCTATAATTATTGTATTCCTAGGTTTCTTAAAATCAGGTATCAATTTAATAGTCAAGCAACACTTGGATGAAACTTTTAATATTTTAACTCTTCATTTTTTCTACTTTTTAAACATTTTTTTAAAAATCTCTTTCAAAATCTATTCAATGTCTCTTTTCTTTAAAAATCCAATGTAATCTGTCCTGAAGTTCCAACTTGACTATTTATATTCTGACCTCCAGATTAATTATACAGTTCATCCCACTGTGTTTTATTCATTATACCGCTCTCGGGCCCGAGTGCTTATCTCTTCTTAAAGATTGGACATTAGTCTTGGTGGCATAGATCAAAAATCATAAGGATAAGCCATGTTTTCTAATTTGAAAAAGATTGTCTCAAGCTATTATCACACTTTATTCAAAAACATCGTTCCAAAAATTAAAAAATGTAATCTTTTTAATAAATGCCAGCTTTTATTTACATCGTAATTTAAAACTATAAAATCAATAATGATTTTCTTTTAACTATAAACTTTTTGCTTTATTTCTTTTTTAATTTGATCAAATTATGCTAGTATTTTTTAAATTGGGGGGGGGGATCTTTTGAATATATATACATGTGGAACAGTATATCTGTTTCAATATATATATATATATATGTTAAAATGAAGATTTGCACAGGTTAAATATATAAAATACATATTTTGCGGGTTCATCCGTGTCGAAACGTCAGTATATTGATATTAAAAGTTTTTAACACGGATGAACCCGCAAAATATGTATTTTATATATATATGTATGTGTGTTGGTGTGTGTGTGTGTGTATAGATGTGAATGAGGTATATGACAATTTTACCTAGTTAGTGATTTTGAGATACAGGAGCCTTTATAAAATAGTTTTTTTTCTCTTTATTTGAAAAAACCATGACAATATATTTTTGTAACATATCAGATCAATACATTTCTTTTAATACATCTATATGTGCATATTACCATGAAGAATAATTTTATTAATCGAACTGTTATTCTACAAAATACTTTATTAGGATTAATTAAATTATTTTAACAAATTAACATGTCTGTAATATAATTTTCACTACTTCTTTCTCACACAACATAAAAACTGGTTTCTATCCACTTTTAACACCTTGTGATGGGTTGTAACCATAACATGTGAGCTAGGACATAACAAAGATGTATAATCCCCTACTCATCAGTTGGCTTAAACTACAATGTCTTACACATATTTTTATCATTGCACCACATATATAGGATAAATTACTACCATTTAATTTATATGTCAAACAAGCTGCCCTAAATACTTTGACACAACCCACTTAATGGAAATCTATTAATAATTTTATTAGTCACTTAATAGGCTAGAGATTATCCAATAATGAATAATATTTTTGTCTCTCTCATGCAAGATAGGGACTGGGTTCTATCCACTTTTAATACCTGGTAAATCATATGTTTTATGACAAGTGAAAATTACACTATAGAAACATTATTCGTTATTTGATATCTATTCTAATAAATGACTACTAAAAATTTCTTAAAGTTTTAATAAATACTTGCTTTTATTATTTGAAACTAAGTTTATATCTGAACCATTCTAATTTATCTTTTGTCTCACTTTCTTTATGTACTTAATTGGGGATTTGAACTCAGACTTTTAAGCTGTCTACAGCTGTTTATCCCATCTTGTTCAAATAATACACATAATAACATACATGTTAAAAAGGTAAATTTATATCCAATATATGTATTTCATGATTAACAAGCATTCATCAGTTGATCCACATCAATTAAATAACCACCTTTGCATCTGACCATGTTTATGCTCTAGATTGGGGTTAAGGTCAGTATGTTATCAAGTGGAGTTAGAATATTATGTTATGGGACTAGTGCTTTTGTAAAGGAAATGGCATGCAAGATATCAATATATATTCTCATTATATATTTTATCACACACAGCAAGCTAGAGTAATCAATGGATGCCAGAAGGCTTGTGCATAAATTCCCCATCTAGTTACTACTCATCCAATATCCCCAGCCTAGTTTCTGGCTTATGGCCTTCATCAGTGAGGAGCTTTGGATCTGTTTTAACAACAGTTATACACAAGCATAAGAGGTGATGGTCATGTGAAGTTTATATATTCTTATTAATATTAATCTAATGATCAGAAAATATGTTTTATTTGAAAATACTTCAATATGATATTTTCAAATTAAAAACAGGTGGTTTAATTATAATCATCATTTTCATCATCAATTAAGACCTGAGCTTATCATCTTCAATGCTTATAAACTATTTTTGTACAATATCTATAGGGAATTATATATTTCTTAAAATAAACGTCGATCATTCTATTTGTAAACAAAGGGATAAATCAACCTCCCCCCAGGTTATGAATTAAAAGCACTTTAAATGTTGAACAAAGAATCAAGAAATGGTTATATATGTATAATATAGAGTTGATGAGCACAGACTTTCACACGATCCACCACTCTCCACTCTATCTAATAACACTGATACTCTTAAACACATATATGTTGAAAAAATAAATAATCACCAATATACGTATTTCATGCTAAACCAGCAATCATCAGTTGATCCAGATTATCATCTCTACACATATATAATATAAGTGCTCAGATATATATTAAGATAGACAATCTTCATACTTTTTAATGGTCAGGCCTTAATCTACTCCACACTTCAACTCTTCAACCATCCATCCAATTAAAAATCTGATGATGGAATGCTCAAAGGCCACCATGAGGCCAAGATTCACACCCATGTTGACCTAAGGTCAATCTGAACCCCACATGTACAGGACATAATCCATTTAATACATATGCAAGGATGGGCAGACATATCTACAATGTAATAAATGAAACACAGGCTTATTATATACCTGTGTCTATATATATATATATATGTAATATATAGGGTATTTGAGCACAGACT
The DNA here is from genome assembly GCA_028023455.1 of Epiperipatus broadwayi. Lineage (NCBI taxonomy): Eukaryota > Metazoa > Onychophora > Udeonychophora > Euonychophora > Peripatidae > Epiperipatus > Epiperipatus broadwayi. The sequence continues at coordinate 317,619 of JAQFVV010006510.1, forward strand.
TTCACACGACCCACCACTATCCACTCTATCTAATAACACTGATATACTTAAACACATATATGTTAAAAAGATAAATAATCACCAATATAGGTATTTCATGCTAAAACAGCAATCACCAGTTGGTCCATACAACAATAAAAAGGAATTGCCAGTTCAACAGTGTTATCTATGATGATGACACATGTGGATGGAAAGTATGGAACTAACACAGTCATCAATACAGTAAAAAACAAAGGTCATATTAATCATGTTATTATCTTTTTATTATAAAGTTTTATTTTTTTATTAATTACCTATTATTATCTAGTAAACTTATATTTAAATATTTTGTATCATTGTTTGCTATCAAAATATTTTTATTAAAAAAAACAACTAGCTGCATGTATTTATATATATATACAATAAATTCTCAATAACAATTATGTTGCTTTAAGGCCAATGACGCAATGATCTGCGATATTTTGAAGTTTTAAATATTGAATTATTTTATTGACTCAACATAATTTAATTTTGTTCATAAATTTGCAGTTCTTGTTCTTTTATTTACTGTTTGAATTTCTGTATTAAGAAAGCTGGTGATATTACAGTTTTTCTAAAACCATGATTAGGAATATAATTTAATTGTAGATGCCTACTATCAAAACTAAAATCGATATAAAATTATTTAATCAAAATATATGATTAGATACAAAAATAATAACTGAATAAAAATATTTATTTTTGAATTTATATATAAGAATAATATTCATAATAAATTTATTATGCAGTTCTGAAAATTTTAAAATTAAGCATTATTGTTGGTTCAACAAACAATAAGTTCAAAAAACTAGAATATTTATAAAATTATAAAAGAATGTTTATAATAATATATTAATGAATAGCTCACCATTCAGGAAAACTTCAGAATCATATATAAAAAACAAACAATATACGATTTCTTCGCTTACATTCAACATGTGCTCTTCTAATACACTCGTTGTAATCTTAAATAAACATTGGACACTACTTCAAATCCTGAAATTAGTTTGTGCTTAAAATCTTTTACAATGTTCATGCTTTAATTTTTTCTTTTATATAAAAGTGAAAAATGTTGGAACAGTTCGGGAATTAGTATCATATAGCATGTTATTTATTAGTGAGCAGTTCCAATATATATTTTATAAGAAGCACTAATTCTCCAATGAAGGTTATTTTTACATAAAGTAATCTTAATGACGTAAGACTTTTTAATCATCTCATTCAAAGCGCTTGAAAAGTGCGGTTTTTTTTTTTATTTTTGAAAATGAGCATAAATTAAATATTCTGTTTTTTTTTTCATTTTTATAAAATGTAAATTAGCAGTTAAACTTTTATAATCCTCATTTTTGTTTGAAATACTAGATCTTTAAAGGTCTTTCTATTTTCAAATTCTAGTAAAGCTTTAATCATATACATAACTACAGCAAACGCACTCATACAAATATTTATAATGTGAACATTAAAGTACAATAGGGTTTTTTTGTGTAATAATCTAGATAAAGCTTTTACAATATAAACAGAAAACTGATAATTAAAACTGGTAATGTTTTCGGAAATCATGTGATTTAATAAAATTAAAAGTATTTTTCTTAGATAGATTGTCAAAAATGAAACAGTTCCAGCTTAATACTCGAGTTATATAAGAATGGCGAATTATCAGTGGAAATTTAAAATATAAAAGTTCTCTGAACTATTATAAGCACCAACCATAATCATACAAAGAATTTATATATATATATATATATATATATATATATCATATATATATATATATATATATCATCATCAACCATTATCAATCCACTGCGGGATGAAGGTCTCTCCAAGTTTAATCCATCTTCTCCGATCTTTAGCTTCTCTTCTCCACAACACCCCTGCACATTTTCTTATTTCATCCATCCATCTCACATGTGGTCTCTTTCTGGGTCTTTTACAATCATATATATATATATATATATTTACAAGAATATATATATATATATATATATATATAACAGAGAATATAAATTAAATAAGTAAGTTATACTTTTGATGCATCAAAAGTATATTTGGTTTATTTAATATATGGCAGAGTATCATATAATCAGGTTGCAAATAGCTCTTACCAAGTTCATTATACAACATTTGTAATACAAGCTTGTTAAACCAGATCATGTGATATATGACTTGATTTCTTTGTGTATATATGTATATATAATAAGAATAAAAATAACAATTATAATGGCCAAAAACTGTGATATACAGTCTTTCAATCTGCAGAAGCACTTTCGGTTAATCCCTTAACTTGCCTCAACTACTGTTAAATTTGAAATCAAAAAAATTCCATTTGAGGTGGGTTAAGAAAAAACTGAAAGTACTTCTGCATATTGAAGGACTGTATATAATAGTTTATTACCATTATATTTATTATTTTATTGTTATTACAATAGTTTTTTAATTAATGAACATTTTATTGATATATATATATATATATATATATCAAATGTTCATTATACATCATATATATATATATATATATATATATATATATATGATGTTATGGACCGGGGTTTACCACAAAAGAGGGGAAATACATCTCACTATGGCCAGACCTAGGGTTTTCTGATAGGATGCCATCAATAACATAATGCCTAACCATGATTGTATCTTCCTCCAATGGGATAGCTCTGTATTTACACATTAAATTTAGATACAACTTGGGTTAGTTAATCCATACCTCACTCCTCCTTCGGGCTTTATTATGCCTCAGTAATCAAACTCAGGAAAAAGTCTATAGATCTATATATGTTACAATTGATTTAATCATTCATATAAAAATATTTCTGCAGTATTATATAAGAATAAGGTTATGTGTATGTATATCCTTGGTTATTGGTTGATAAGTGAATGCATAAATAATTTTGATAATCTAGAGACCAGGTTAATGTAAATGAAATTAACAATGTTTATTAAATATCAAAACAAAGTAAAAAAAATTAAAACACTTTAACAAGATAAAGTAGCGTAATTGTGTGAGTCAATGATGGATTTCTACCACATCAACAATTAAATATCTTCATCACTTCAAACCTTACCCAATTAAAGAAATACATGATATGGCACCAATTATTTACAAAGCAAATAAAAAAAATATTATCAAATGGCCCACAAAACTATCTAGCTAATTTATAATATTATTCAGGTATCTCTATATTAGTCTCATCACCAAAATTAGTGATTTTCCATCTTCTTTGGGAAACCCCTATCACTGTTTAGTTTCTTAAGGTTGACAGGAAAGAACATCTGCACAGGAATATTAGTCATTTATACAGAAAAAAAACATGAATGATTATTTGTTAACAACAGACAAAAAACATGAACTTTGTTCTGTAATAAATGTATGTACTTAATATCAAATAGTCTTAAAGATTTTACCATATCCCATATCATGATGATGAATGTCCAGTCACTACAGAGGAAAAGTTGATCTAAACTTTATTTAAAACATAAATATAAAATTATGTAACTTAATGATTCCCCCCTTGTCTTGTTGCTTTCACATATAATGGACTCTTCCAAATCATAGACATTTATACTCCCAAGTATGGATACAAAATAAAAAGAATTTTGCAAATATATAAATAACAAGAATACATAACAAAATCGAAGTTTTTATCAAATTATTTTGTTTAATGTTGATGAGCTCAAAAACAATGTTCTTCATGAGAATAGTCTATCTCTTTTTTGGATCATTCTCCTTCATTCACATTCATCACTCATTGGAATTCCTATGTAATGTTCTGAAAATAACACTACATCCATTCTATGTAGTTGTTCTTCTCAATCCATGAAGATATTTGACATAGGACAATTGGAGCTTCTTTTAGGCATTATAGGAGTAAATAGATGAAGTCTTGTGCTTCCAGGGTTAAGATAGTGGCACTTCAGTCCTACAGCACTAGTGATTTAGCCAAAATACATTGCACAACAGTTTATAACAGACTTAAATTTTCTTTATTTGTAATTTGGTATTTAACTGTTTATACACACAAAAAATTACTTTATTATTTTGTTTAAGTGCTCACCAAAATTCTATTTATTCTTTAATCATGTTGGACTAATAGCACAATTTCTTCAATATCAAATTAAAAACAGTTCACTTATTTTATTAAATTGCACAAACTTATCATACATCTTGTAATTCAAATGTCATTTTTAGATTTTTATGGTTTTGCACTAAGAAACTTACATGGATAATTCAGAATATTCAAATGAGTTATTCCATCTCAGGTTGTTGGCTTTCAATGGTTGATGCATTATTTAGAAAAAAAGATGATGGAAATGAATTGGGTTTGCTTTTATACCAAGTTAGCTTTTCCATTTCCTTTGATATTGCCATAGCTGCCTATTGTTGTGCAAATTATATTGGTTGTAGTTAAAAAAAATAAAATTACATAATAGAATTCTAATTTCATTTTCCACAATTGATGGCCTAATGATTGGCTTGATATTGGGTCATTACTATACTTACTTAGTCTCTGTCTCAATTTGTGATGTACAATACATTAATCATTTGTCTATTGTTAATATATATATATATATATATATATATATATATATATATATATATATATATATATATATATATATATATATATATATGATTTTTTTAAAAGGACCTTTATTTTTTATTAAATAAGGAAAATTATTTCATTGCAACATTTAATTAACTTGATATTTGACAAGGCAAACATTCGTTGTTATATATATATATATATATATATATATATATATATATATATATATATATATATATATATATATATATATATATATATATATGATATTCAGATTAATGATCAAAGTATTTAAAAAAAAATAAAGAAGTTTGTTGATCTTGTTTGGTTTTTTTTCTTTTGCTTGATAGATAGATAATGGAAGATCTTGGAAATATAGATTTAAATTGATCACCATGGCAACCTAAAGCTTTTAAATAGAATTGTTTACTGTTGATTCTTGCTTTAAAATACTAAATTCACTATAATCAAACTCAGGAAGAACATATAGGTAAATAAATAAATTTTGAAAACAATTTAGTATGATATAAAAGTTTACTTAAATAGGATCGATATTATTTTACATATTTCATTTATATTAATGCAATCACCATAGTAACATTATTACATATAATTCAATGTTTTTATGTCATGTATATTTGTTTACAAATTAATTTTAAAAAAATTATTAATATTGTTAAAAAATATCCATGTAAATTATTCATATTTATAAAGTGAATAAAGGTTGTAATATCAATTTTGTATTTTGGTTTACAAATAATAGGAAAAATCTAATCCAATTTGGATTTAATTTCCATGTATCTTTTTCTCCAAACTTACATTACAATCCATGTGAAAACTGCTGTAAAAAATTGTTTGGCATTGAGGTTTATTTGAGTATTTTCCAATGGTTGTTATGACACCAGAATGTTGGAAAGAGAACCTATAAATAGCCGCCAAAATACTATAAGAATATACTATCATCTTTTTGTGATTGCCACAAACAGATGTATTTTCTAGATTCTTACAAATAAAGTTCTTCAATATTTTTTTAACTGTTAAACCATAAAACAAATGGAAAAATAAACTTAAATTATCTACCCATTCAATCATTTGAATGGCAATTGTAAAGAATTTCTAAAGGAAACGGCAACAGAAGGTAAAAAAAAAAAAAGGAAACCTATATAAAAAAAATGCTTTATATAAAAATTGGCTACTTTAGTTTTAAAAACGAAGATATTTCTAGTTTAAAGTTTGGCATATAACTACCATTGGACTTGGATAAATATCGTGTCACAAGCTAAGAAACACTCAGGATCAACTGGATTAATTTGTATCATAAAAGGGCTAATTAAATTGCATTCTCCTCTTTGGAAAGGAAAAAGGACTGTTAGAGAAGCATTATAAAGTTTGAAATATCTTTTCTGAAAAATAAACTTCTCTTTGCATCATAGAAACTGGGGGATAGGTAAAGTGCAATGGACAAATAAATAGTTAAAATGGACAGACTCTTAAATGGGGTATGATTTTTTATATATATATAAAAATGTGCACATATTTATTTTTTTACATATATTTAAAAGGGATGATTTGTATTTTATTTAAATTATCTTTAGGAGAAATGGAATTTAGGAAAGAAAAATGATGGGAGAGATTCCTTTATTAAGTATTTGAACTCTTGTCTAAGTATATATTAACACAATCCGATGTTTTTTCTTTTTTTTTTAATATATCATTTGATGGTTGCATGTATAAAATTTAGTTTAAAACATCGAACAGACAAGAGATTCAAATATATTGTATTATTTCATATTCATTTATCAGTTATTATTTTGATAAACAAATAGGCTTCGATCTCATCCTATTTCATATCTTTGGTATCTGTTATATATAAATTTTTCAGTAAGATATCCAAAAGTCTCTCCATTCATTCATTCATTCATTCATTTTTTTATATACATGTCATTATTGTTTGCACAACACATTTTAGAGATACACACAGTAATTTTATCATTATTATTTATTCAATCAATCTGAAATATAAATTAATTTCCTATGTATTTTGTTGTTAATCTTACCAATTTTCTTTTATATAATCAAAGAAATTGAGTTGATTCAAATAACAAGACTCCCTTAATTTTTTATTATTATTTGGATTGCATAAGATGACATAGCTATTTAAATGACAAGGTTCAAACTCAGCTTGGTAAGTCAGCTAGAATATAAGATATGGTATGATTTGCATATTAGCATTTTATTTTATTCCCATATGAATTTTATATTTATATCTGCATTCAAATATTATATATTATAATTTATCTTAGTTAATATTACAAAGTCAATCATTTCTATGTTTGTCTGATTCCGTCATAAAAATATAAATAGATCGTGCTTTATCATTGGTTCAGAATAACTAGTCTCAGATATTTTTAAAATTTCTCTAAAATAAAGAGTACAAACTTCATTGAATAGTTTAATTGAATATTATCTTTAAATTGGGATAAATCTAAATTATAATCATATATTTTAATTATTGCCAACCAATTTCATATTCATTTATTTGAAGGTTTAAATAGATGATATTTATTATTATAGGTCGATGGACATCCAATGGAAACTTAACATATTTTTATATAATATGATTGGACATTATAACGTTAGAAATTAGCTAATAAGTTTTTGTGGAGTATTCTATTTTAACATATAAATGAAGCAATAATTAAGTATCACTTTATTGGGAGATATGAATAAATTATTTATATATTACTTTATTGTTTCTTAGTAAACTAGACATAGATTAATTTGTTTAAACATTTTAAAAAGTCCATAGGTTTTCAAAGTGTTCATAAAATGATATAAAAAACTAGTTGATTTCAATAGAAAATTATTAATTAAATATTAAAGTAGAAAGAATTGTGTATGCTTATTGAAAGATTAAAGATACTAATAAATGTTTATACTTTCTCTTTAACGTTTATTAAACTAGATATACATTTGAGTTAAATATTATTTTGTTTTGATATTTAAATAGTGTCTATATTTAAAAATGTTTTGTAAAATACAATTATAGGTATTTAGAAGCTTATCCGTTAGGATAAAATGCAGCATCATTAAATAATGAAGTAGATTTAAATTACTACAATAATAATAGGTTAATAAAATATATTGGAATCTGTTTTAGTTATTAATTGGATTTGATTTTCATTAGATTGCTAATCAAATTGTTAGCCTAATCATATATTATTGTTTAGGGCAATGATATGCGAGTTCATTGCTCAGTGCAGTTTACTTTGTAATGTGATGGATTTGTTGATGTCTGGAGCAGATAATCTCTTTATTCTTTCGTTTCACATATAGCTTAAACAAATTAGACTTTAATAGAGATTATTTGTGCTTTATGATGGTTTATTGCATAATGGCGACCCGATTGAGCTAGACTAGATTAAATTAAATTAGATTTTTAGATTTTTCAGATCAGATTGATCATTCTACCCATCACCAGCATTGATCAAATTTCATCAGTTACAAAATGGTGTGCCAACTCAGGCCAAAATAACCAATTAAAGACCTAAGTTTGAGTCTCATATAGATGCTAAAATGTGGTATTGTATTTGTACACATTGGTGGAGTTATATAGCTGATTATATTATATCATAGGTTTAAATAAGATACTAGAAATTTTATTGTTGTTGTCGTTCTTTGTGGATTTTATTCGCAGCTGTAGGATTGAATGGGTAGATATGTTTTATGTAAGGATAAATAAAAGTTAAGTATTTCACAATTTATTTCAAAAAAGATACAGAATATTTGACATAAATAGAAAATAAAAATGGAAAGCAATAAGACAGAAGCATTATCCAAACCTGAAGAAGATTTGTATCCAATTCTGAGAGAATTAATGGAAAATATGGGTGACATAAATAGAGAAATGAATAATAAATTTAGTGAGATGAGTAGAGATATAAGTAGTGATATAAATAATAAACTCGGTAATATGAATAGAGAAATAAATAATAAATTCGAAGACATAAATACTAAATTTAGTGATATGAACTGAGATAATCAAATGCTAATAGAAGACATGAATAATAAATTGGGTGATATGATTAAGGAAAATAAAGAACTTAGAGAAGAGGTGAATATCAAAATTGACTTATGTAAAATCGAATTGAATGCAACTAATGCCAAGTTTGAGGAATTTAAATACAACTTAGGTGCTCAGTTGAAAGAATCTGGTAGTAAATGTGATAGCAGATTTAATGAGTTAAGGGACCAGTTAGATAAATCACAAGAAAAGTTAAAAAGCAGGTTTGAAAACTTGAGTGATGAGATTAAAAATTGTAAAGTTGGGCACAAAGAATTAGAGAAAAGGTACACAAAAATTGAGAAAGCTTGCAATGGTGGTCAAGAGGCTTCAAAGGGAGAAGTAAACAATCTTAAGCTAGAGGTTAAGGATATTCAGAGATGGATGAAAGTTGAATATAAAGTGGTATGTAAGAAACATAATAAGGCTGATAATGAAATCAAGAAATTGCAGAAAGTGTGTAAGGAATCACAGAATAGTCTACAAGGTGTCCAAGAAGAGTTAAGCAACATTGAGAAAGTGAAGGCAGGAGAGTTAGATGATTTAAAGCATAGACTAAATAGTTATCAATTATCTTTGCAACAATTGGAAGGATGTAGTAAAAATCAAGAAGAGATTTGGAATAAAATATAAGATAATAGTAAGATGCTGGAACAAGAAATAAGTAGGCATTTGGAGGAACAGGAAATAAATCTCAGTCATAAGATATCTATGATGTTGGAAGATAAGTTAGTAGGAATAAAGAATACTATTGTAAAAGGTAATGATAGTCTCATGGATAAACCATATCAATATTTGGCCACAGAAAATAAGTTAAGTAAAAGTGATCATGATATACCATCAATATATGGTGATGAGAATAATAAGTTAATACATAGTCCAGAAGAAATTAAGAAAGAAAGGATAGATGGAAACATAGCCAGGTTTATCCAACTCAAAGTCTTCAAGGGTGAATATGATGAAAACCCCATAGAGTATCTAAGTGCACTGGAAGAGTTATTCTCATTAAGTAGGTTAAGTGAGATGGAAAAATTGTCGGTGGCTAGTAATCATTTGAGTGCATCTGCCAAACATTGGTGGAAGTCCTTGTTTAATAAGCCCGAAACATATGGGGATTTTAAATATGTATTGTTGAATAGTTTTTGGGGGGAAGACAAACAGGACAACATTAGGCACCAGATTAGCCAAGATAAATATAGTGTTAGTAAGGGTAGCTTGACTCAATTTTTCCAGATGCAGACAGCAAAATTAAAAATGCTGACCGCATATCCGTTGTCGGAAAACCAAATAATTCATATTATTAGGAGAAACTTGCCATGCCATATTGAGCAAACTCTGATTGCTGCTGATAGGCATACTGTTGAAGAGGTGTCAAATATACTTGGATCGCTCGAGGCAAGTGAAGCACCTGTGGAAAGTGGTCATAAATACCACAGAAATAATCCTACTTACAATGTTTCTCCCATTAAATATTATAGAAATAGAAGAACCTCAGATAGTAGAAATGATAGGTCTTATAGAGGCACTAAATATGCTAAGTCTTTAGCACCAGTAAATACAAACAGGGCTAATCCCAAAGGTTATGATAGAGCAGAAAAGGGTGTGTGTGCAGCAGGAAGTTATCCTGTCAGCATATCACAGAATACACCTGTGAAGATGCTAGGGGCTAGGCCTAAGACTAGTCCTTTAAATTAGAAATGGCCTTGTTGGAATGTTCCTCACTGCAGGAGCCTCATAGTATAGTGAATTTGGGGAGCCATGATATTGTTAGTTATTTGGCATCAATAAATTTTGAAACAGAAGATGATGATTATGATAGGGAATTGGAAAATTATATCATTAATTATTGTCCAGAAATTATCATAGTTATTCAGGGTACCTCAGTAAGGGCTTTACTTGATTCAGGGAGTCAAATTTCCCTTATCTCAGAAAATTTTTATAGTAAGCTAACTGGAATTGATTCTGAAATCCCTATGTTGCCATTGAGACAGACACAGGTTATAATGGCAAATGGTCATAAGGCAAAATTGTTTACTCAGCAAGTATGGCTGAATGTGAAAATTAATTCAATCACAGTAGAACAAATCTTTTTGATTATGTCTGGACTTATTCATGAGGTCATAATAGGATCTGACTTCATGAATCAGTTTGGATGTATTATTGATTATGCAAATCAGGAAATAATTATAAAAGGGGAAAAGCATAGTTTTAAGAGGTCAGTACCCATTAAGAGTGTAAATGTACTAACCATCCAAGATAATTCTACAGAGTCAGATTTATATGCAAAGGTTTATGAATCATCTGAGTTAGATGACAACTATAAGCAAAGGTTTTTTCAGGTACTCTGTAGATATAAGGATGTATTTTCTAAAAAGCCTGATGTGATAAAGGGATATGTGCATCGGATATGCTTGAGGGACTATAGCCCCTTCCAATGTAAAAGCTATCCTATCCCTCACCAATATAAAGATGAAGTAAGAAAGCAAATTGATCAAATGGTTGAGTGGAAAATTATTAAGAAAAGTCCCTCAGCCTATAACAGTCCATTAGTGGTTGTTCATAAAAAGAACAGGTCCATACGTATTTGCTTGGATGTGAGGTTCTTGAATCAGTTGATGGTTCCAGAATGTGATGTCCCTCCTACTGTGCAGGAATTGCTCATTAAATTTAAGGACAAAAAGGTCTTTTCTACAGTTGACTTAACAGCTAGTTATTGGCAGGTATATTTGCATGATGAAGATCAGCAATATACTGCATTTAAATATGAGGGCTACTCATATGTTTTTAAAAGAATGCCTTTTGGGCTTATAAATAGTGGACCTGGACTCCTCAGATCTTTAGACAATGTATTGTCTGATGAAGTTAAGGGCATTATTACTATGGATGTAGATGATGTTGTGATTGCTTCTGAAAACATGTCAGAGCATTTTCATCATCTTAATATGTTTCTGAAAAATGTGAAGAGAAACATATTAAAATAAATTTAAAAAACAGTAGAATAGCTGTTAAGGAGATAGAATTTTTGGGACATAGCATAGGATATGAGGGAATAAAACCGCATCCTGAAAAAATAAAGTCTATTCAAAATTTCCCCATTCCAGAGAATAGAAAGCAATTACGTTCTTTCCTTGGTGGCTGCAATTTTTATCATAGATTTTATGAAAATTTTGCATATGACACTGTTCATATTGAAGCAATGGATCTGAAGTCCGATCCATGCTTCACATCTTCCTATAAACTTAATTAATATTGTAGACCTAAATTAAGTTTATAGTTCAATATCAGCAGGGTTTTGCATTAGAGTTAAAAATAGTTATGCTTATTAAATGTGTATTACAGTTAAATATTTTATTTTAAATAAATTTCATTCTATTGATAAAAATTGCTTAACCTATTAGTCAAATATATATATACATCTAGCGTATATATATGAGTTAATGCAAGATTCTGCTGAGATAAAATGCTTGTTCTATTATAAAATAATAATATATTGTTGTTCAAATTTTTATTAAAATATTTAGTATGATTTGATTTTGAGATAAGCCCACCAACATTTCTGAAAGAATGTATATTTTAATTAGTGAGTCGTTCAAGTCTAATTAAAGATGGCATTTTCTTTCTTGCTTTTTAATTAATAGAATTCCAACTTTAAAGTAAGAAAGTTAGAGTAAAAAAATTGAAGTTATTTTTAGAACGTGTTGTTTTGAAACAAAGCAGCAAGGGGGGGCTTATCAAGATCTCAGATCATACAAACAATGGAAGGTAGCTGGCCGAGAAAGTATAAATAGTAGGGAGAACAAAAGAGATAATTTTTTCAGACTTTTCTTTTTGAAGGAGTCATTTGATTCTGATTTTGCTTGTGAAGGCGATTTATTAAGATTTTTCTTGCTGTTTTATTTCCAAGCTTTCTGGAAAGTGCATTCAGATCTCTCTTGGGAGAAATCCGTCAGATTTTGCTTCACATTTAGATTGTGCTTCAAAATAAAGTTATACAGCTGTCATTTTCAAACAATGGAGAAGTTGGAACCTGCTCCAGTGAAAACCAACCGTATTTTGAGGAAAATGGATATGCTTGGCTAGGCAAATCATAGCTTTGCCTATCGCCGAGGTTCCTAAATACCATCCAAAATGCCTTAACATCCAATCAATAACCATATGAACTCTATGCCGTGTCTGGAGAACTTTTCATGGAAGCCATACTTCATATTTTCATTGTCCGGACAAATACCTATCGTCGGTCGGATCAAGCCACGGACGCCGTAAGGAACATCACGGAAAAAGGACGGTATCGTATCTCCTAAATTAAACTATCTCGTATGCTACTAATGATTCATATTGTTTTATTGTTGTATTGAAATATATGTTTTTGCTATGTAAACATTTTATGAATTAACCTTAAATATATTTTGGGATCATCTAGCTATATGTAACCTTTTTACCTTCGCTATTCTTCCTTACTAACCATTGTAAATATTTAGTATTTCGTTGCGGTTAAATTTAATAGTTAATTTTTTGTCATTTGAAATCACTTTCCAATTTTATTTATGTTGTTAATTAAATCCAAGTCAGTTTCTTTTGTGTGCCAACTTGATCTTTTTGATAACACCTCTTTTTTGTCCGCCATTAGCTAGTCACGTATATTTGATTTAGCTATATACGTTCTAAGTCAATTGTAAACCCGGTTTTTCGCGCAAAGCCATAAGAAATGCTTTGCGAAAGGTTTTTATTATCTATCGTACTTTATCGAGAAGATCGAGTTGGATATTTTTAATAAAATTGGGAAGAAAAGAATTTGACCGCAAACCTATTAACCTGTTTTCTTTTTATTGTCTAATTAGTTTGTTGCCATAATTGAGGGGAATAGCGGAGGCCATTAAAGCTTTATTCATATTTTAAAGCCAGTAATTAAACATTATTTAATTATCAAAAACTTGAGTTTCTTAGTTATATTAAATGCTTTATTTTTACTTTTCAATGATCCAGGCACGCAAAACGCAAACACCAACACATATTTTGATGTACTTTACACATTTAGCTTTTAGCTCTTTAGGATTTCCCGTCCATGTCTCTACCGCTGTTGCTAAGCTTTGTGGCCGGTTGAAAAATAATTTATGCATGGCTCAGATGGTGTTGTTTGTTTGTGATCAGGCCTCGAGAACAGGCGAATGGGCAGAGGTCATAAGTATTCTTGATTTATATCTCGCGTATGGTTGGCTTTGAGGTACTTTCGCCTAGTATTCGAACTGGGTTAAATCTACACACATCATTTGACTGTCACAGTAGATTTTTTTTTTCCGTAATTGCATAAATAAAGAATTTAGAATATTGACTTATTTTTTCATATAGAACTAAAAATTTTTTCTGCACATACAGGATATAGCTCCTAGATATACATAATACAATATACTTATATAGATTGTATTAAAATACGTTTAGAAATAAATTGTGACTTTCTGTAGCAAAATAGCAAAAAAAGAATGGACCAACAGACGGACGCACATTATGACAGCGAGGAGGAGGTAGTACTCAATATTCCCAAGAGGCCAACAGGTACTCATAATGAAGAGTATAATTTTGATGCTTTCATCAAAGAAATGAGACATGAAAATGAAATGATGAGGAACATGTTCCAGCAATTCATGAATATGACATCTCAACGACTGAACCGTTTGGAGGAAAACATGGGTCTCCAGCAACAACATACCAGAACAAAAGTATGGCCAGATGAGGATACTCAGTTAAAATGGCAACAGAAACAAGATGATACACAACCTAAATCATTGATCGGTAATGAAGTAGAGAAGGATATGTATGCCTGGGACACGTCGGTCAAGCATCAAATACAGGAGGGAGAAGACAATGGACAGATGGATGTGGATAAAAAGGAAATGAACATTCATCAACAGATCAATCCAATCAAGGCGCAACAAGGTGACCAAATCCTTACGCCTATAATAATTAATCCGGTAACGTCTCCGGTGGCTAAATTCATACATATACAAGGTTTTAGAGGGGAACCGGGTGGAAACCCTAGACACCACCTGGATAGTCTCAAAATGTTTTTCAAGTTCCAGAATATGACTGAACAAGAAAAAGTGGCGATCTCCAGTCATCATTTAAAAGAATCTGCCAGAGACTGGTGGAATACTCTATCTATACAACCGCAAACATTTAGGGAATATGAGAAGGCAATAATGTCAATGTACTGGAGTGCAGAGCGGCAGGAAGGTTTGATGTATTCCATAATGCATGAAAGATACCCAGCTAACCATCAAGAGACTTATGCTCAGTTTTTTGTTAGGCAGGTAAATCGCATTAAAGCCCTAACTGCTTTCAATTATCCAGAAATGCAGATAGTGAGGATGATTAGGCACAACATGCCACCCTGGATAAGGAAAATATTGATAGGCACTCAAATGCAGGACATTGAAGGCACGATTCGGATACTAACTGACATTGATTATGGGAACTTAGAAGAAAACCAAAATGATAGGGTCATGAACCCGTCCAAAAATACAAGGCAGTATATACCACCGGATCCCGGAAAGTTTAGAAATTAAAAACATAAATATAGCTAGTCAGACTAAAACAACACGGACTTGATTTAAAAAAATATAGGAGAATGAATGATGGATAAACCGTTTTATAGTAACATTTAGAAAGATTATTAGTAGTAGCAAATTAAACATTACAGTGAATAAAGAGTAGGCTTGAACTCACCTGGTACAAATTCTTACCTCTGACCTGAAGCAACAGCATTTTTTTTTTAAAACATTTTTTTTTTTGCTCACTAACTATTGGGAAATGAAGCAATGGATCTGAAGTCCGATCCATGCTTCACATCTTCCTATAAACTTAATTAATATTGTAGACCTAAATTAAGTTTATAGTTCAATATCAGCAGGGTTTTGCATTAGAGTTAAAAATAGTTATGCTTATTAAATGTGTATTACAGTTAAATATTTTATTTTAAATAAATTTCATTCTATTGATAAAAATTGCTTAACCTATTAGTCAAACATATATATACATCTAGCGTATATATATGAGTTAATGCAAGATTCTGCTGAAATAAAATGCTTATTCTATTGTAAAATAATAATATATTGTTGTTCAAATTTTTATTAAAATATTTAGTATGATTTGATTTTGAGATAAGCCCACCAACATTTCTGAAAGAATGTATATTTTAATTAGTGAGTCGTTCAAGTCTAATTAAAGATGGCATTTTCTTTCTTGCTTTTTAATTAATAGAATTCCAACTTTAAAGTAAGAAAGTTAGAGTAAAAAAATTGAAGTTATTTTTAGAACGTGTTGTTTTGAAACAAAGCAGCAAGGGGGGGCTTATCAAGATCTCAGATCATACAAACAATGGAAGGTAGCTGGCAGAGAAAGTATAAATAGTAGGGAGAACAAAAGAGATAATTTATTCAGACTTTTCTTTTTGAAGGAGTCATTTGATTCTGATTTTGCTTGTGAAGGCGATTTATTAAGATTTTTCTTGCTGTTTTATTTCCAAGCTTTCTGGAAAGTGCATTCAGATTTCTCTTGGGAGAAATCCGTCAGATTTTGCTTCACATTTAGCTTGTGCTTCAAAATAAAGTTATACAGCTGTCATTTTCAAACAATGGAGAAGTTGGAACCTGCTCCAGTTAAAACCAACCGTATTTTGAGGAAAATGGATATGCTTGGCTAGGCAAATCATAGCTTTGCCTATCGCCGAGGTTCCTAAATACCATCCAAAATGCCTTAACATCCAATCAATAACCATATGAACTCTATGCCGTGTCTGGAGAACTTTTCATGGAAGCCATACTTCATATTTTCATTGTCCGGACAAATACCTATCGTCGGTCGGATCAAGCCACGGACGCCGTAAGGAACATCACGGAAAAAGGACGGTATCGTATCTCCTAAATTAAACTATCTCGTATGCTACTAATGATTCATATTGTTTTATTGTTGTATTGAAATATATGTTTTTGCTATGTAAACATTTTATGAATTAACCTTAAATATATTTTGGGATCATCTAGCTATATGTAACCTTTTTACCTTCGCTATTCTTCCTTACTAACCATTGTAAATATTTAGTATTTCGTTGCGGTTAAATTTAATAGTTAATTTTTTGTCATTTGAAATCACTTTCCAATTTTATTTATGTTGTTAATTAAATCCAAGTCAGTTTCTTTTGTGTGCCAACTTGATCTTTTTGATAACACCTCTTTTTTGTCCGCCATTAGCTAGTCACGTATATTTGATTTAGCTATATACGTTCTAAGTCAATTGTAAACCCGGTTTTTCGCGCAAAGCCATAAGAAATGCTTTGCGAAAGGTTTTTATTATCTATCGTACTTTATCGAGAAGATCGAGTTGGATATTTTTAATAAAATTGGGAAGAAAAGAATTTGACCGCAAACCTATTAACCTGTTTTCTTTTTATTGTCTAATTAGTTTGTTGCCATAATTGAGGGGAATAGCGGAGGCCATTAAAGCTTTATTCATATTTTAAAGCCAGTAATTAAACATTATTTAATTATCAAAAACTTGAGTTTCTTAGTTATATTAAATGCTTTATTTTTACTTTTCAATGATCCAGGCACGCAAAACGCAAACACCAACACATATTTTGATGTACTTTACACATTTAGCTTTTAGCTCTTTAGGATTTCCCGTCCATGTCTCTACCGCTGTTGCTAAGCTTTGTGGCCGGTTGAAAAATAATTTATGCATGGCTCAGATGGTGTTGTTTGTTTGTGATCAGGCCTCGAGAACAGGCGAATGGGCAGAGGTCATAAGTATTCTTGATTTATATCTCGCGTATGGTTGGCTTTGAGGTACTTTCGCCTAGTATTCGAACTGGGTTAAATCTACACACATCATCTGACTGTCACAATATATTAAATCTATTAAGGAAAGATGTGAAATGGAAATGGACTGAGAACCACTCTATAGAATTTAAAAGAATAAAATCAAATTTTCTAAATACTGTAATCTTATATTACCCTGATTTCCAAGAAATATTTTATGTACAAACTGACAGTAATGGGTATGGTCTAGGAGTAGTTTTATTCCAACTGAACCATGAAAAGAAGCCCTGTGTCTTATATTTCTTGAGTAGATTCTTGAAGGGTGCAGAACTACATTATATGACCACAGAGAAAGAAGCCTTGGCTGTTGTATGGGCTTTTCAAAAGCTTTGACAGTATTTGCTTGGATCTGAAATAGTTGTTATTACAGATTACAAGAGTTTAGAATTTATAAATTGAAGCTATTTAAATAGTGAAAGGCTAATTAGGTGGAGTCTCTTCCTTCAACAATTTAATTATAAGGTTCAGTATTGTAAAGGAAAGGACAATATAGTACCCGATATTCTAAGTAGGAATTCTGTCAAAATAGACACCTGTCACTTAAATCTAGATCATGCTTTTATCACTGTAATCTTGCTGGTAGTTGATGAATCAGTAGAAAGTGATTTAAAGAATATAAATTTCTACAATCACGTGATCCAAAGTTGAATACTATTATTCAATATTTGGATGGGGAGATTGAATCTGTAGCCATAAAAAGAATAAACAAGAGTAAAGTAATTTTGAGGTATGAGATGAGTGAAGGTCTATTGTGTTATAAGGTAAAGGAGGACCATGAACTTTCATGGAGAACTGTGATACCATCATGTATTAGGAATCGATTAATATATTATGTGCATTGTCTTTATGGGTTCTACAGACTCAGAAAGTAGAATATGTTGTGCACAGACTGTTTTACTGGCCCAGATTGTATGCATCCATAGTGAACAGGGTCAAATATTGTGGGAACTGTTTGAGATCAAAATATGCTAACAAGTCATATGCTGGGGCATTGCAACCAATAATATCTGCTTGTCCCAATGATCTCTTGGCAATCGATTTCTATCGGCCTTTACCATCTTATAAAAGGTTTAAGTTTATTTTGGTCACTTATGATGTCTTCTCCAAATTTGTAGGGGCATATCCTGTGACCAAGGCAAATTCCAAGAATGTAATTAAATGCTTGCAAGAAATACAATTTGTAAATATAGGAAAACCCAGGGCTATTTTGACAGACCATGCTACATCATTCCTATCTAAGGAGTGGAAAGGTTGGATTGAACGATGGTATAAAACATATTCTGTGTTCAATTAGGAACCCACAATCTAACCCATGTGAAAGAGTTATGTGTAAGCTGGGTATATTGTTTAGGGTATACCTAGGAAGCAACCACCATGCTTGGGTGAATACATTAAAGGATGTCATTCACTATATAAATATAACACAGAACGAATCCACTAAATACCCCCCAATGTATATGCACTTTAAATATAAGGAACCTATATTAATTAAAACACCCTTACTTGTTATAGCTGAAGAAGAGGTAGATTATAATGATGATTTAACAAAGGCTGGTGAGAATTTGAGAGAGATGGAACATAAAAGAATTACCCAAGCCTCTCATAAGCCTTGTGTATTTAAAGTAGAAGATTTTGTATTTGTAAGAACTCCCAAGTCAGTGACCCGCAGAATTATAAGTTCAAAAAGTTTTTGCAGGTAGGAAGAAATCCTTGATGGCAGGATTTATACTTTGATATGAGTAATGATTTTAAAAAAAGAAATGTTTAGTAGTTTCCCTAACCTGTATAAAATAAAGCTATTCAAACATAAATGTCCCTGATTAGCATCAATGATGGGCACAACTTTGTCACAAGAAAGTTGCCAGAACCTCCAGAAATTAAAATTAGATCTGGTTAACATTTAGTCATTTTATTTTAGTATTAGAAGTGATTTAAAATGGGATATCTCTGTTGTTTTGAATTTCCAGCTCATTATAGAAGTTAATTTTCATTTGTTTAGTTTATGTTATAAGAAAAGTAACTTTAAAGCTAGTATTTTAAATGTCCAAGGCAGGACTTAAATAAATATAAGATATTCATTAATTAAAGTTATATTATCATTTTATGACAATATTGAATGTTTAAAGTTTAGGCCCAAAGTAATGTCACTGAAATGAACTACAGATATGTCTAAAAAAATAAAAGCTATTGTTAAGATTTAAGAAAATAATATATATATATATATATATGTTCAAAAGATGGCGCTTCACCAAAACCACCGAACAAGTGTAAGATTTGTTTACATAAACGAAAAAAGAGTCAGAAATTAACTACCTCTTTCATTTGCTCACCACCAGATCAGCTGATTTCAAGCTGGTTTGCTCTCCTCAGTGGGGGATAGAGTATAGAAACTAGATCTAAACACTGACTCTCAAGTGTTTAAGCAAAAGGTTTCTATCAGATTGCAAGCGTGAATTTTTCAGACCGGTAAAGTCTTCAAACTCAGCCTAGCAAGCTAGATATTTATATGGGTCTGATCTCAGTTCAGAATCACCATATAATCAAAGTCTCTGCAATATATATCATTGCAAGAAAACTTTAAAGGTGCATTTATGAAAAACAAAAACAAGTTAATCACGTAACCTGCTATCACTTGTTATTTATGTTCAAAAGATGGCGCTTCACCAAAACCACCGAACAAGTGTAAGATTTGTTTACATAAATGAAAAAAGAGTCAGAAATTAACTACCTCTTTCATTTGCTCACCCCCAGATCAGCTGATTTCAAGCTGGTTTGCTCTCCTCAGTGGGGGATAGAGTATAGAAACTAGATCTAAACACTGACTCTCAAGTGTTTATGCAAAACGTTTCTATCAGATTGCAAGTGTGAATTTTTCAGACCGGTAAAGTCTTCAAACTCAGCCTAGCAAGCCAGATATTTATATGGGTCTGATCTCAGTTCAGAATCACCATATAATCAAGGTCTCTGCAATATATATCATTGCAAGAAAACTTTAAATGTGCATTTATGAAAAACAAAAACAAGTTAATCACGTAACCTGCTATCACTTGTTTTTTCGTTTATGTAAACAAATCTTACACTTGTTCGGTGGTTTTGGTGAAGCGCCATCTTTTGAACATAAATAACAAGTGATAGCAGGTTACGTGATTAACTTGTTTTTGTTTTTCATAAATGCACCTTTAAAGTTTTCTTGCAATGATATATATTGCAGAGACTTTGATTATATGGTGATTCTGAACTGAGATCAGACCCATATAAATATCTGGCTTGCTAGGCTGAGTTTGAAGACTTTACCGGTCTGAAAAATTCATGCTTGCAATCTGATAGAAACGTTTTGCATAAACACTTGAGAGTCAGTGTTTAGATCTAGTTTCTATACTCTATCCCCCACTGAGGAGAGCAAACCAGCTTGAAATCAGCTGATCTGGGGGTGAGCAAATGAAAGAGGTAGTTAATTTCTGACTCTTTTTTCGTTTATGTAAACAAATCTTACACTTGTTCGGTGGTTTTGGTGAAGCGCCATCTTTTGAACATAAATAACAAGTGATAGCAGGTTACGTGATTAACTTGTTTTTGTTTTTCATATATATATATATATATATATATATATATATTAACAATGCAATAAAAATATATGGTTATTAGAGAGTAACTAATAATATTTGGGCTTATAAATGAATTTTGTTCTGTAATATATTTGGCTTGTATGAAGCAAATACTAAATGATTTTCTTGTTTGATTCTAACTTTAGAGCATTGTTGTCAAGAAAGTTGCAGAGAAAAATGTAAAGATGTAAAAATTTAATTGTGAAATCCAATATAAATTTTTGTTGGAAAAAAAAAACCCTAGTGATGTGATTATATTACATAAATGGTAGATATAAAAAGAAAAATACATGTAGGTATACTAAGAAGATAAGGAAGAAAGGAATAAATGAATTCCATATTGCTTTGATGAGGATAAGATATTTGAAATTTTTGGCTGACATATTAAATAATATGTAAATCAAGACATAATGGAAGATCTTGGAAATATAGATTTAAGTTGATTACCATGGCAATAATAGATGGGTTCACTGCTCATTGCAGTTTACATTGTAATTGTGATAGATTTATTAATGTCTGGAGCAGGTAATCTCATCATCCTTTGGTTTTACATATTGCTTAAACAAGTTAGATGTTAATAGAGATTATTAGTGCTTTATGATGGTTTATTGCATAATGGTGACCCAATTGAGCTAGGCTAGATTAGATTAAATTAGATTTTAGATTTTAAATTATATTTTTATTTTATTTTTGATCAGACAAGATTGATCATCCTAACCATCACCAGCATTGATTGATCAATTTCACCAATTACAATATATATATATATATATATATATATATATATATATATATATATATATATATATATATATATATTGTAACAGGATATATATATATATATATATATGTGTGTGTGTGTTACATTTAAATTCTAATGCTTAATGTTTTTGTAAATACTTAATACTAAATTAAATGCACAAACTTTCAAAGTGCACAAATAACAAATTATTAATTTATTATGTTTGATTTAAATATTAAAATAAGCTTTAAAAAAATTATAGAATCAAAACAAAGATTCTAAATCTTTAAATAAAGTATAAAATAAAAACCTTTTTAATAATAGCGAAGATTTTTTTAAATTTTCAAATATAAAAATTACAAACCGATCCTTAAGGCAAAATGACAATTAAAAAAATGATTACGAAATAGATAAGAGTTCCCACCTAGAGATAGAGACACAGACATCAGTAGAAAACCCAAAATTACTTGAACACAAACTGAATTAACCAATAAAATAGAGATATGGAATATGTATGATGAATCCTGCATTCCAGAGATAAGGTTCCTGAGGACTATAAAAGGAAAATCCAAAAATATAATTAGTTAGTTGGAGATTAGAAAAATTAAAAATTTTAATTCTTTTGTCTGTTGCTGAAAAGTTAAAATAAATATTATCACCATCACCAAAAATGTAATGAGCTTCATCGTGCTTCCTTCGGTGTGGCCGGCCGAAGGTAGATTTCCTATTCACGGATCCCAAGATTGAACCACTGGTGCTGTATGCAGAAATCTTCATAAATGCATCTTCATAAATTGTCATCACCCACAAGAAATGGATCTTTTTATAAATTCAGATCTTCATCACGAAGGAACAAGCCCGGAGAAAGAAAGGAAAGTATACATTATAAACAAAAAAAACATTATAAACTCTTAATTTAAAATCTCAGAACTTTATTTTTCTTTAAAGATGATTTATAGACTTTCTCTCTGAATCAAATCTAAACTCTATAAACTTTAAAAAATTTAAGTCTTATCAAAAATTGAAACATAATCTTTTAAAATATTTGTTATATGTTTTCATTTATGCTAAGTGTAAGATCTGTTTGTAATAGGGCGAGGGTTTGCGATTGCAAACTTAAATTTAAAAATAGAAACACATCGTTATTTGTGCATTATTAAATTTAAAAAGAAAAGTAGGTTATATAAATTTGTAGTAAAAAAATAAGTTAAAATATAAATATTATCTTAAAAATGATTTTAAAACCTTAATTAAACTAAAGATTTTTGTTTTGAATTAAGTTAATAAAATGATTTAAATGTTAGTTGAGTGTAGATGGATGCTAGACTAGTTTAAATATGTTACTTTTAAAGTGGGTTTTGATTTCGGACTATTTGTTTCGTAGTTGTGTCAATGCTGGTGGAGAGATATATGGACATTTATATCAATGTAATGTGAAGTGTGTTAGCACCTAGGGAAATGAATCCAACTGAATGCATGACCCCAAAGAGGTAGTCATACCATTGAAATGGATGCAGACATATTTCCTGCACCACTGACCCATTCCAGCTCTATGGATTTTGAACAATAAGCTGGCAAGAAAAAACCACTCTCCCATCTATACATAGCATTTCTTTTTATTATTTAATATGCATGTTTCCTTCACCTCACAGATGCACATTCCTGCGGGAAAAGGCCATGTTTTCTCCAATAATATCACGCTGTTCATATGTACATTCCTGTCGACGTGATTCTATGCTAACATGTTCACATTGTATTGGTTGCTAATATATATCTGGAAGCGAGTATTGGTGTGGCTGCGGATTTTTAGTCTGGAGTCAAGTGATTTGAAAATTTGTGAGAGCGTCTAGGTAGCTCATCTATACTCAACATTCTAAAATTTAAAATTAAAGTTAAAAACAAATACAATAATAATGGAACAGAATAAAACATAAATTTTTTCTTATGTTAGAAAAATTATTTTTTTTAAAGTTTGTGTGCTATTAATTATATACGTAAATAAAATCTTTTTTTGTGTTATTAATACTGACAGTGATTGCTTTTATTATTCTTTATTATTAAAAATATGTTTTAATAAATATATAAGTTTCTGTGTCTACTAGAGCCAGGACTAGGGCTGGCAGTCGCGGTCTTAACAACGCGTATCTGTCAACTTTATAAATTTTCTAGGTTCAAAGTAGCCTAGTGGTGCTCTGTTGGCAGATGTGGTAAGACTGCATACTTCATCATTCATCACTGACCATTATAAATGGCTGCCCAGCATGTGGCATGATATTCATTGACCATGAATACTCTGATCAAATAAAATAGTTTAGGAGATAGTGCAAATAGCATCCTGAACATCAGAATAGTTATAGTAGGAATATGTTGGAATAAGATGTGACTGTCAGGTATAAATATGATCATCAAATAACTTTAATATTTGAAATAGAAAAGGAATGATTTAGTAACTTAAAAAAAAACACGAATACTTTGAAAATTAAGCCAGTAATATTTTTTTGAAATGAGTATATATATTTTTGTATTAACATAAACTTATAGTTTGAATATTGTGTAAAAAAAAAATATGTCCATGAAAAAAAGAAATTTAACACATTACTATTATTAATTAGTACAAACTCTTAACTAAAGTCTTTTTTTTTTATCATTTTTATAAAATAAGTTCAGTGATATGTAACGGGATATATATATATGTGTGTGTGTTACATTTAAATTCTAATGCTTAATGTTTTTGTAAATACCTAATACTAAATTAAATGCACAAACTTTCAAAATGCACAAATAACAATTTATTAATTTATTATGTTTGATTTAAATATTAAAATAAGCTTTAAAAAATTATAGAATCGAAACAAAGAGTCTAAATCTTTAAATAAAGTATAAAATAAAAACCTTTTTAATAATAGCGAAGATTTTTTTTAATTTTCAATTATAAAAATTACAAACAGATCCTTAAGGCAAAGCGACAATTAAAAAAATGATTACAAAATAGATAAGAGTTCTGCCTAGAGATAGAGACACAGACCTCAGTGGAAAACCCAAAATCTACTTGGCCACAAACTGAATTAACCAATAAAATAGAGATATGGAATATGTATGATGAATCCTGCATTCCAGAGATAAGGTGCCTGTCGACTATAAAAGGAAAATCTCAAAATATAATTAGTTAATTGGAAATTAGAAAAATTAAAAATTTAAATTCTTTTGTCTGTTGCTGAAAAGTTAAAATAAATATTATTGCCATCACCAAAAATGTAATGAGCTTCATTGTGCTTCCTTCGGTGCGGCCAGCCAAAGGTAGCTTTCCTATTCACGGATCCCAGGATCGAACCACTGGTGCCATATGCAGAAATCTTCATAAATGCATCTTCATAAATCATCATTGCCCACAAGAAATTGATCTTTTTATAAATTCAGATCTTCATCATGAAGGAACGAGCCTGGAGAAAGAAAGGAAAGTATACATTATAAACAAAAAAACATTATAAACTCTTAATTTAAAATCTCAGAACTTTTTATTTTCCTTAAAAGATGATTTATAGACTTTCTCTCTGAATCAAATCTAAACTCTATAAACTTGAAAAAATTTAGGTCTTATCAAAAATTTAAACATATTCTTTTAAAATATGTGTTATATGCTAAGTGTAAGATCTGTTTGTAATAGAGCAGGGGTTTGCGATTGCAAACTTAAATTTAAAAATAGAAACACATCGTTATTTGTGCATTAATAAATTTTAAAAATAGGTTAAAAATAATATTTCTGGAAAGAAAATAAGTTAAATATAATGCTCATTTTAAAATGATTTTAAAACTGTAAACTAAATATTTTATTTTTATTAAATTAATAAAATGATTTAAATGTTAGTTGAGTATAGATGGCTGCTAGACTAGTTTAAATAAATGTTAGTTTAAAGGGGTTTTGATCTTGGACTATTTGTTTCATAGTTGTGTCAATGCTGGTGGAGAGATATATGGACATTTATATCAATGTAATGTGAAGTGTGTTAGCACCTAGGGCGACGAGTCCAACTGAATGCATGACCCCAAAGAGGTAGTCATATAATTGAAATGGACACAGAGGTATTTCCTGCACCATTGACCCATTCCAACACTATGCATTTTGGATGATAAGCCGGCAAGATAAGATCGCTCACCCATCCATACGTAGCATTTCTTTTTATTATTTTATATGCATGTTTCCTTCGCCTGACAGATGCACATACCTGTGGGATGAAGGTCATGTTTTCTCCAATAATATTACGCTGTTCAGATGCACATTCCTGTCTACATAATTCTATGCTAACATGTTAACATTGCATTGGTTGCTGATATATATCTGGAGGCGAGTATTGGTGTGGCTGTGGATTTTTAGTCAGGAGTCAAATGATTTGAAAATTTGTGAGTGCGTCTAGATAGCTCATTTATACTCAACATTTCTAAGATTAAAAATAAAAGTTAAGACAAATAAAACTAATAATAATAAATAATAATGAAAAAATATAGTTTTTTTTTATAAAATAATTTTAAAGTTTGTGCATTATTGATTATATACGTAAATAAAATATTTTTTTGTGTTATTAAAACTGACAGTGCTTGCTTTTTTTATTCTTTATTATTAAAAATATATTTTAATAAATATATTAAGTTTCTGCATCTACTTATGCTAGTGACTTGGGCTGGTGGTCGCAGTCTTAACAGCATGTATCTGTCGACTTTATAAATTTTCTAGGTTCAAAGTAGCCTAGTGGCGCTCTGTCGGCAGATGCGGTAAGACTGGAAACTTAATCATCATTATCGACCATTATATATATATATAAATTTATAAATAAATATTTTAAAATACAGTACTTAAAAGTTTATAAAAATATATGTATAACCATCACTTAGAAGCGCTTTCAACTAATTTGTAGCTTTGTCAACTATCACTTAATGTTTTCACAGTTATATGATGTAGATAAAATAATATTTTTGAGTATAAACTGTGTATTATTTTGCATTACAATCCGATATTTTAACGAACTAGCAACTGCCATTATCAAGGTTAATTTTTGAAAGAAAAATCATTAGATCTCAAACAATAACATGACTCAGTGTGAGATGAAAAATGAGATTCAACTTGAAGTAGTTCAGCATTCACAATATGAAGCTTATCAAAATGTTTATTTCCCTCCGTTTTTTCATCTATTAATTTTAAGTTAATATTAGATAAAATGACAGGTTTTCACATAGCTGGAATATGTTGTGCTGTGTCAGCCCTATTTAAACCAGTAGGACTTTTTAATATTTCAATTGACTCTCTCATGCTTTTTTAAATCACATCTTTCTAAATTAGCAATTATTGTCAAAATTACATTTGTGACCAATTTTTAAAAAATGGGAAGTAAAAACTGATGTGCTAATTTTTTGAATAAAAGCAAAGGATAGCAAATATTCAACCACCTATTAGTTAAACTTATATTTTAAATGGGTTTGGTTTGGTGGTGTGGAAAGATAGAGGCTGGTTTTGATAGGAATGTAAGCTACCCTTAAATCTTATATATATATATATTACAAAGGTATATACATAATTAAGATGTAATAATAAATATATATATATATATATATTACAAAGGTATATACATAATTATACTCTTTCTATGATGGAAACCATTTTCCCTTACATCCCTGTTTTACTAAATATTTATCAACAAATATAAAGTGAGCAATGAATTATTAGAAACCATTATAAGGAATATACAAGTTATAATTATAGAATCATCAGTGCTTATCTTTAATAGTCAACTATTGTGACTGAGATTAAAAAATAGTACTCTATAAAATTTAGGCTAATAATAATGGAGCAATGTCAAACTTCGGGCATATTATAACAGCAATTGTCAATATTTCAACTCCACACATATTTAAGTGATAAAATATCTAATAATAAAAACCATACAAAATACTGATCATTTCATCAATTCTAATCATCATCAATTTACTAAGTCTTCTGATAACCTGGGTATACTTACCATCAATAAAACAATAAACATCTTAAAGTGAAGGATGTGGACTTTAAAGATGACTATTATAACTTTAGATGTATTGAAATAATTCTACAAAGAAACATTTGGATGTTTACACAAAAATTATGGTTTGAAGTAACATGCGATCAAAAAAAACCTAAGGGTTGTGAACATAAAAAAATAGGCAGACTTATATTAATTTTATCACAAAATAATTTCATAAGCTTCAAATCTCTCAAAACACAAATCTATTAAAAAATTAATCATTCACATTTGTGATTCACAGAACAGATAGATAGGAGAATAAAATCATCAACTAAAAAATAATTTTTAAAATTATTTTTTTTCCTATTATTTAATAAAATTAACAAATAAACAAAAGAATTAGAAAATTATAATGTGACAAACCCAAAAATTTTATATATTGATCAATTCTATATGTAATTTCATAAAACACATAAGTATTATTCCCTTCTGATTTTTTTAAATAGAACTTATTTTACGAGCTGATTATTCCCTTACAATAATCAAACTTTAAAAACTATTTCACAAGAAATAAAAAATAGATTTAATTTAAATCTTCACTTTTAAAAAGAACAAACAATAGCCTACACAGTTTTAATCTAAAAAAAAAAAAACAATCCAACAAAATTGGTAAGAGAAAATTATTCATTATTTTGAAGATGGAAATCCTTTTTCTTTAATTATAACTTTATAAATGAAAATGTATACATATCAAAAATACCTTCAATCACTATAGACTTCTGAGTTTTTGTTTTGTGGTTGGATAGATTAATGCCTGTTCATCTAAATCCTACATGATGAAGCTTAATCAATATTTGGCTCCAAACTTATCTTTTTTATAGCTTTATCAATGGTTATTTAAATCCAGATTTCTTATCTTTTTTTTTCTTGTATATTAAGGTTGCAGTTTATAGTTATTTTCAATTTATGTTAGCATAGCCTGAGACAATTGAGATTTTGGTTGGATCTGTACATCAGAATAGTTGATCGTTTTTATCAGGGATACTTTTCTTCTCCTAAATTTATTTTTGTTAAATTAGTTAGATATATAGTTGGGATAGTAAATGATGTAAAAACAAATGCATAAATCTATGTGAGATAAGCTTTAAATTTGTAAAGTCTGTTAAATTTGCCTAGTGCACTTTTGACTAATTAATTGTATTAGTCATAGTCATTGAATTTATAGTAGAAAAAATGTGAGGCTTATTAAAGAGACAAGAATAAATAATTAACATATTTGAATGATAAATTAGTTGTTTAATGTGGCCATTTTTTCAGAAGTTGGCAGAAGAGTCTTTTTGTTAATTGCATACCCGTTTCTGATGATATGCCAGACCCATTTCATGTAACATTTGGCATTATTGCATTGAGAGCAGATCATACTAGTGGATGTAGGCTCAAAGGTGTGTCACAGCTGAATTCATGATTATAAAAAAATCATCAGTTTGACTTTAGGTAGGGTTGTGTAGGTATGTGTGTTATGTATATTTTGTTTTGTTAAATTTGTCTGAAAAACTGCTCAAAACTTTCCAACATTAAATGATGTAAAATTGTTTATATAGCTGGCTCAGTAAATGGTCAGTTTTTTGCAAGTGATTAGCACAAAGTTCTTGAAAACTCAATAAGGTTCAACTGATTTACAAACTTCTTTTTAATTCAGAATGAGATTAATTTACTATCAATATTTTTACAGTGGATAACTTAATGCTTTACCAATTTGTTGAAAAAATAATAATGATTTGTGAGTAGATATTTCAAAAAGGGAGGACATGGATTCTTCTTGATTAATATCTGCAAGATTGTCAATAGAATAAATGTCAATAAAAACTTTTTCTTTAATGGTTGTTAATATGATGGTAAATGATTTGAATTCATTTATATTTGGATACATAAAAAAAAATCCAATGAAATTTAAAACAGCTGAAAACCATCTAAAAATAATATACATGGAAACATCATTATCATTATTGTCACTGGAATTCTTACAAAAACATAAAATAAAGAAGAACTGTTGCTGAAGGAGTACCAAAATATGTCAGCTGGACTTTTGAAAATTATCTTTATTTTTTTAAAAATTTCAATTAAAATATATATATATTAGAAATATTTTTCCTTTTCAAATTTAAATTAATAGCTTATTTTACTTATCAACAATTAGCAATATTATTTTATATAAAATAAAGATTTGGATCAAGTAAGTAAGGTTTAATTTATATAAATAAATATAATAGAGTAATTTAAAAGATATATTTAATATTTAATTTTTTTTTTGAAAATATATAATTAATCGTATAGAAAAGTTTAATTTAATCTAAACAAATGCATAATTAAAAAAATACTTTCACTTTTATTATGATATTTCTTGATATTTCAACATTCTCAAATATTACGATATACTTATGTCTGTTTGTTAGTGTTAAAATGGTATGTTATAAATCAGTAATTTGAATGATTGTAGAAATATACCAGATCATTTAAAAAAAGTCAGATAAATGTTTAAAAATTATAATAGAATCAAAATAGATTGAAATATATAGCGGAATTTAAATTTCAGCACTATGAATATAATTTTATTTATAATATTACTAAATTTGTATAATTATCAATAAGTGCACCATATGATTCACTTTAACGCAGTATTGATTCACTTCCTTTTCAATTTTCATATCTATTAAGTCATAGATACTCAATTTTTTAATTACATATTTATTAAATTTTATTTATTGATTGTGCCTTATAAAAGTATGAAGCTTTAATAACTCTGATTTATATAAATTTAGCTGTGGGAAAAATATTACAATAAAGTTAATTTTATATATTGGGTTTACATTATAAAATCAATTAGTTGATATAGCTTATAGATTTAGATACAAATCCACAGAATTAAATTTAATCTTTTTATCTTTAATAATTATCCATTACATTTTAGCTAATCCAATGTGTGGCATAATAATAATATTATACAATAATGAATAGATCCTTACTTAATTTCAAGCATTGCATAATTATATCAGTTACATTTTGAGCCATCCAACAATGATCTCTCTCTCTCTCTCTCTCTCTCTGAAAAATCGGAATATAGTTATAATGATCTCTCTCTCTCTATATATATATATGAAAAACAAAAACAAGTTAGAATCACGTAACTTGCTATATCACTTGTATTTATGATCAATAGATGGCGTTTTACTAAAACACCGAACAAAGTGTATAATTTGTTTACATAAACAAAAGAGTCAGAATTTCACTATCTCTTTCATTTGCCCACTTTCAAATTATCTGATTTCAAGCTAATTTTGCTATCATCAGTGAAAGATAGAGCTAGAATCTGATAGAAAGTTTTGCTTAAATACTTAGAGTCAGTTTTTTAGATGTAGTTTCTAGCTCTATCTTTCACTGATGATAGCAAAATTAGCTTGAAATCAGCTGATTTGAAAGTGGGCAAATGAAAAAGATAGTGAAATTTTGACTCTTTTGTTTATGTAAACAAATTATACATTGTGTTCGGTGTTTTGGTAAAACGCCATCTATTGATCATATATATATATATAAAGCAATAAAAATGATAAATATAACAGTAAATTAACTATTATATTTATTGTAATTATAATAGTTTTTAATTAACGGACATTTTATTTGTATTATATATATGTATATGTGTATGCATGTGTCTGTGTGTGTATTGGCTACTAGCTTAGAAAGCTCATGGATATATATTTTTAATTAATATTAAAAATGGAATCCCTATTCATTAAGATATTTACCATCTATAATGTTAACTAAAACACTAAACACTTATTGTGGGGGAATCTTAATTACAAAATGAGATAAGTAAAAGTTGACTCTGCTTTGACTTCTTATAGCTATATAAATGTATTATAGTGTGTTGTTCTTTTTTAACACTATGATTTACAGTTATAAGCGGTTTTGGTTTGATTGCATCATAGCACTATAATATAATTTGATACTTATACAATTTTATTGTAGCATTTGTATTCTTTTGCAGTATGAATAATAATCAAAAGAGATACCCTTTTTAACTGCATTACAACAGTAACAGAATAGCTATTTTGAATTGGCTGTTAGCTTAATAAGATTATGACAGCAGATTTGTAATTAGTATTAAATATAAATTCACTATTTATTACCTAATTCTTATATATATATATATATATATATATATATATATATTATAATTAATGTGTATATATATATATATATATATATATACACACACATTAATTTAAAGGAATGTAATAGAGTTACAGATATAAACATTAAAATATAACAAACACATTTCTGTGTAATTATTTAGATAATGCTTTTACTATGATATAACCTGGTTACAATATATTAAACTTGGTAATGAGATCCATAATCACATGATCCAATAACAACAAACTTTATCTGAACTATATTAGGCACAAAAGTGGAATCACTTTCTGCTTAATATTGTAGCTTTTAGAAAAGTAATGAAACAGATGTTGATATTTTATATACAATTAAAACTTTATGTATACCATTATTTAACACAGGTTATTTGTATATTAATTTACATTTTTTCACATAAGTATGAATGTAAATATTGAAATCTAGTGGCATTTTTTCTATTTACTATATATAAAATTACAATTATGATGTATAATGAATAATAGGAATTGTGGACTTAATCAGTGAAGTATTGAATAGCTTCACACTTTCAGATCTAACCACTTCAGCTTCATCTATTTATATAGAAAGTAGGTTGAAGTAAAGAAAAGTTCCCCTCTTTTCTTCCAATGCATAAGCTTGTGGTTAAGACCTGTAGAGGTCCCTACCTTTGCATTTTCAACCGCACATGATTTAGGCTTATTGCCTTAGTAAATATTACTTATGTAATCAATGTGCATTAAATAAATTTATAATTATATGTTAATGTATGCTGAAACGATGTGATCTAGTGTTAACAGTAGTGATTGTCTAATCCAAATTAAGCCAAAAGTGGAAAAACTTTTAGTTTAATATTTTTAGTTGCTCTAATAACAACCTATTATATATATATATATATATATATATATATATATATATATATATATATATATATATATATATATATATATATATATATATATATATATATATATATATATATATTTATTATACATATGTAAAAAAATTGATATATAACAACATTTCTGAATAGTCACAATTACCCAAGCATCCTATATATTTTTAAATTTTTTTTCACAATCTTAAAGTTGCAAATTTTAAAATTAACACAAATTTTCCCATGTAAATCAAATAAAATACCACCTACAAAATAACTATACAATAAGTAACTTGATCTAACAACACATAATGAAACCATTTGATATAGTAATCATAGTATTTGACTAAGCAATGTAAAGTCAAAACTTATTTTATCATAATACATATTTTAGTATATGAATAGTAAATCAGACATAAATACTTTGAAATATTATTTTGTCTATATTTCCTCTACTAGGTCCTATAGTAATATTCTTTCCCTAATTCAAACCCTCCATGTTCATGTATATTATTATATATTAACAAATATTAACATATAATAAAGTATATTTCTGTGTGTATATTTATATATTTGCATACATAGATATTAATGTCTGTACGAGTATTGTTGTGTAATGCATATACTTAGTTATAAAATTGTATAATAAATTAAAAATAAGTTATGTAATTATTGTTGTATGTGTATAAGTGCACCTACATATATATGCTAAGGAAGAATAAATGTAATAGGTTCTATAATCATCACAATGATATTTAAATCATTTTATAATTAAGTTATTATAAAATTAGAGTAAAAAAATATTTTTGTCTGCATATAAATTTTTAATTCCAAAGGTGGCAAAATTACACATATAGCAGAAGTTTACAAAACATAAATCTCTTTTAAAAAATAATATATTTCTTGGAAAATTTCACATCACATGCACCTGGTTTAATTTTGTGGGAACCAAAAGCAGATTTTTAAAATAAATTCTAAAATAGATTTTAAGACAAAAGAAGAGCAGTAAAACTACACTATTTTATGAATAACTTAGGCTTCGCTTTTGTCTTTTCTAAAGTTAATATAGATATGTTAAATCTTAAAATTTAAAACTTATAAACTGTAAACAAGTTCATGGCTTTTGCAGGGGGAATAAAAGAGCTAGTATTCAAAACCCTAAAATTAAGCACTGATGTTGACTCTCTTAAATTATTGAAATGTTTTGCTGATGGGGCTATGCCTGATTTAAAAATGAAAACAGTCAGCTAGAAGGCTCAGATTTTGCCATCTTCCTTTGGAAGACCAGTTTATTGGAATGTAGGAACTCAAGAACAAAAGCCTGGCAAGAAGACATCATAGACAAGCCAGCCCAGTGTAGAAAGACAGTGCCAAATGCCATGAAGGATGCCTCAGCTAGAAGATCGGTAATATTTCTTCTTGCAGAGCTTTTTAAAATTAAATCTAAAATTAAACCATTTTACTAAGTTTCTAAAGCTAGCTATATAATTGAATGTCCATAAGTTTATAACTTTTAAATGTTTCCTTAATAACATAAACTAAACTCTGTAAAATCTACAATCTAGCTTTAATTTAATAATAATAAGTGTAACAATCTTGCCTATTTAAATGATTTATAATTTAATAATTCTTCTAAATATAATAACTGTATCCTATTATTACAGATCTGTGGGTCATGCCTATTTTATTTTATTTTATATTTGTCTATTTTATTAATACTTATGATATGCCATGATTAAAAATGGAGATTATTAATATTAATAATATTAGAGAGATGATTAGAAGCTTTTGTGCAATTGATTTATGCTGATTTTAGCATGCACATAAATCTCCATTTTGATATCTATTTTACATATATGTATATATATATAAATCATATATTTCCAAATTAGCAAGTATTTTTGTATTGGTTTGCGATCTAACAATATTTCTTTCAAAAGTTAACCTTGATAATGGTGGATGCTAGTCTATCAAAATATCAGTATTTAAGTGAAAATAATACATGGTACAGCCCAAAAAGTTATAATATATATATATATATATGTGTGTGTGTGTCCTGAATATACTTACAATGTTTTTATTTCATATTCATGGTCAGTCTGATTGACGATCAATATGATGTGAAAATGTTGAAATTATACATGGTATATATATATTATTAAAAAAATTATATTAAACTCTGTATGAGTATTATTTTACATTGATATTTACAATGGCAGAGCAAGAAAGCATAATTATATATACACCTGGGTCTCGTTTTATGTGGATTATTTTATTGCAATTTTGAAGTTATGCGATTCATGTTTCTTCTTAATATCTTTCATATTTCACTATATTTATTACATATCAATAAATTTAAATTATTAATAACTTATTTTGACTTGAAATACTTTGGTTTTTTTTTTTTCAAAAATATAATGTTATATTAGCATCTAATGTGAATATGGCCTAAAGCTGTATTTAGAATTTTAGCTTCTATGTGAATAACCTACTTATACTAATGAGTAAATAATAATAATAAATTTATATTTACATATAAAAATATAGCAATAAATATTCAAAAATGTTAAACTTTTAAAATGTATTTTATTAATTAGAACAGAAATAAATATTTTTTTAGAATTTTTAAATAAATAATAACGAAGATTTTATTGATTTTATAAACTGAAAATAATCTTTCTAATGATAATCTATAATCTTTTTGTTTTGATTACGATCTCATTTTTTTAATATAGAAACAAAAAAGCCATTAACACAACTCAAGACTAAAAATGGTACTAGTTGTATGTCACATGACGAATCTGATTTCTTAACAGTCCACAAATGAACACTTATTATCAAATAGCTAAATAATCACTAATGATTAAAATATGTATGAAAAATGTAAAATTAAATACTGTAGTTAATAAAAAAAGTTTGTCTTGTATTATTTTTTTTCAAATATTTGAAATATTTTATTAGTCATACTTTATTTCCTTATTTTTTTAATGTGAATCTTAAAGTAATTTTTTCTTCTTGCTTTGCTTTTATATGATTTCTGAGAATTACAACCCCTATCCCCATTTTTCAAGGTAAGTCTACGATTTGTTTTGTGTGCATTTTCTGAGTAACTGATCTCTGTATAAAATGAAACCCAGGTGTATATATTATATTTAATATTTTTGAAATTACATGATGTAAATATTTTGTTTAAATTTCTGATATTTTGATGAAATATCATTCATCATTTCCAAGATTAATATCTTAATAAAGAACTATTAGTTAATAATTAATAATGAGATTGAACATGAAGCAAGCATAAAGCTAAACTAGTCAATATATAATTAAAATTACCCTAAATCCAAAATTCAAACAGACCAGAAAAAAAAAAATAAAACACAACCAAAGGTTCTTTTAATATTAAGGGTGGATAAAAGATGAATGTATTTGTGGGTAATATTTAATATTATATATTGTGTAGTTTTTGTAGTTCTTTACACTTGAGAAGTCTGCTTGTAGCAATGAAACCTTTTGTTGTGTTTTAATATTTTTTTGCTGGTCTGTTTGAATTTTGGATTTGATGTAATTTTAATTATATATATATATATGTTAAAATGAAGATTTGCACGGGTTAAATATATAAAATACATATTTTGCGGGTTCATCCGTGTTAAAAACTTTTAATATTAATATACTGACATTTCGACTTGGTCACACAAGCCATCCACAGAGTTATAAAAGGTAGAAAGACAGTTGTAGAGTCACTGCAATCACTGATTTGAATAAAATGTTAAAATTTCACCAATAGCAAAAGAAATGTTAAATTTAGGAATGTTCTTTAAAAAAATTTTTCCAAATAGGAGGAAGTTTGCATGTATCATCTCGCTTATTGATAAAATCTGGCCTTTTAAGTATCTCAATGGCTTCTCTAATTTTACATTGGTTGAGATTATCGCATCTGGATATGATCCTGGTACTGGAAAAATCAATTTTATGACCTGAATCTATAGTATGGAGTGAGAGTGCTGATGATAATGAGTGTTGTTTAACTGCATTAGCATGCTCATCTCTCCTAACACTGATGTGATGATTACTCATACCTATGTAAGAAGCTTTACAATTTTTACATGAGATTTGATAGACACCATGAGATTCAAGAGGGATTGAATCCTTAGGCTTGGTTATTATATTGCTGATCTTTTGATGAGCATAAAATGCTGTATCTATATTATAGCATTTTAATATACGTCCGATACTGTCTGTAGTTCCTTTTACATATGGAATACAAATCCTAATAACTGATTTATCATCTTTTTGTTTCCTGTTTTGTTTATTTTGGGCTTGAAATAAGGCTTTTTTTTATAAATTTGTAATTATAACTATTTGCTAATAAAACACTATTAATATGATTTATTTCTTCTTTCAAATGTGTCTCATCTGAAAGGTTAATTGCTCTATTTAAAAGAGTTTTGGCTACAGAAACTATCTGAGTTGGGTGATGATGAGAATGGAAATGCAAATATATGTCTGTGTGTGTTTCCTTTCTGTAAAGAGAAAAACATATTAATATTAAAAGTTTTTAACACGGATGAACCCGCAAAATATGTATTATATATATATTTGATGTTTGATTATTTACAATAAATGAATTAAAAAATGCTCATTTGTTTTTAATTTTACAATTAATTGATTTGAAGTTGATTTTAGACGAAAGAGATAAAATAAGTTGCCTCCACAGGACTAGACTATATTGTGCTGCAACAAAATAGTGAATTAATTTTAATTGTCTTTGGTGTAAACTAAAAATTTTTGTAAAACTAGTATATATATATATATATATATATATATATATATATATATATATATATATATATATTTAATGACAAAATATTGTTATGTTGATTGGGAAAAGTGAAAACTGTTTTTATAGCATCAATTAAATTTATAAAATAAACTACCTGGGAGAGATATTATTCTTATTAAAACCACCCTATTTTTACATTTTAAAAAATCATTTGCATTGTTCATACTGTTTGTATTAAGTCACATTGTTATTATAATGTCTGGATTCAAATATAAAGAAAACATGGCAAGGAAGACAAAGATATGATGAATAAAACATTTGATATTCTCGATTAATTAATAAGCAAATTAACATTAAATATAGCAATACATTTAAATGTGTTAAATAGGAAAATTGGACTATTAATGAGACGAGTCAATTATCATTTCACAAAGAACATGTGATTTTTGATTGTTTAGTAAGTGATAAAAGAAAAATGATAGAAAAGCAATTTCAGATGGAATATTATCAAAGAAGTTTTTTTTGTAATACTATGCAAGCATATGTATCTTTTAAAAGGAATTGAATAGAAACCTTTATTGTGAAGTTGATTACTCTGATTGGTACAGGGTGGCACTAATGGAGAGTTTTGACTTGTTTATAAACAATTATGTGCTAGTATAAGATATGGTGATCATGTGATGCTTAATGGTTTAAGTTGATTACCAATAAGTTGCAATTTTCAAAATGGATTTAAATCTTGCCTTGTAGAAGATTTATTATGTAATGTACAACACATGACTACTTAAAATAAAATGGAAAATTTGATAAATGTTGTATGTAATAATTGATATTTTGATGTTTTATAACCTATTTCTAATCACAATATTTTTTTAGTTTTTCAGATTTTCATTCATTTGCTACTAATTTTATGTTAGCAGGACGAATAGAACTCTTTTTTTTGTATGCAAAATACAATTGCAGCTGACAAGGGTCCAATTAAAACATCAATTTATGATTTACTATAGATGAAAAACTTTTCTACTGAGTACTGAACATATGTTAATAGAAATAAAGTTTATAGTAATATAAAAAAAAAACATTAGAAGATAACACAATATCAAAATTAGATGTGTAGGAATGAATCCTATTGTGTTTAGAATGTGCAAAAGTTTGTGGTAGTGAGTTTGTCAGTATTTAAAAAAAGATGTATATCAGTTTGAATGACATATAAGTTTTGTCTAATCAAATAAATTTTATTTCATAATTAACTCGAATAAAATTTTATTATAAATCGTCTAAAGTCCAGATGTTTGTTTATCTCCTGTATATACATTTCAAAAAATATTTAGTCATGACAACTTTATGTTTTAATAATAAGTTGTTTTTTTCTTGCTTTGTCACTGTAATATAATAATTTCATTGATTAACTTTTTTTTCCTTTTCTCTGTTTTTGTAGTTGTTTTTAATTTGATTTTGCAAACGTGAGTAAAGCATTTGAAGCAAAAAAAGAATTAGAAGTTAAAAATCATTAACTTGTTTACAAACTATGTGCTTTTTAAATAAATTTGATAGTTTTGTTATTTCAAACATCAGGGATATTTCTTTTCCTCATGATATTTTTATCATTATATTTTATTATTATTATTTACATTTTGTAATTTTAAATAAGTTATTTCTAAACATAATAAATATGTATATAAATATATTTGGATCCAAAACAGCATAACGTATTTGAATTAAAAAAAAAAAAACTACTATGTTCAAAGAATAATTTGACACTGATATCTTCTTAATCAAAAAAAAAAAAAAAACAAGTAAATCTCAAAAATTTTGTTTTGATGATGATGCTTCTTTAATCGGTCTTCGAAACCACTTAACCATCTTAATTTACAATTCTAACGTATATTTATATATATAATTTAATATTTTACATTAATTTCAATGGTTTATTTAAAATATAATTATCATTAAATCACTAAACATCACATGATCACCATCTGTATGGAGAGTTTTGCCTTTGTTTATAATTATCATTAATGGTAATAGATATTATGGTTATTGCTATACAATAAAAAGCGAATTTTATTAGATTAAAATATGTAGATAGGTAAATAACAGACAAATAGATGATCAGATTGACTGCTTGATATGTAGTGTATCAATAACCCCTTTTGCTATTGCAGTGAATGGCATTTATACTGATGACTCATATGTTGCTTCATATAGCAATGTACAGATAGCACTTATAGGGTATATATATAAATTATGTAACTCATTAGTTTACTAAAAAAATAATTTATATTTGAATTTCAATCAAATTTAATTAAAAGTGCATTTTGGTGATCATCATCAAATCTACAATTTATTGACTAAATACATTCTTATATTAGGTTCCTGGTTATATTTTCTTCTCATCGTATACCAAATCTAATTAAAGATGATTTTATTTAACACTTATTTATAAAGATTTGAACTTCATTAGTACACATTTAGGTGGCCAATTTTTTTTTAAGACAGACCACATTTGAATATTTTCATTGCTGGTAGAAAACAGTTCTCATGGTAACAATCCATTTCTTTCCAGTCAAAACATGAGCACTCAAGATTAGGTGACAATTAATTTGTACACATGGGAAGTGACACTACTGAAAAAATGATACAAAGATAATTACATATGTGGAATAAGAATATTATATATTTATTCTAGATACTCTTTATTGATTTCAAAAATTGCCTGACATCATTACATTAAAAAGAATAAAATCATACACATCATAAAAGAAAATCCCATATTAATTATAAATAAAGACACACATACATATCTTATGACACATTAAAAAAATCATTAATAATATATAGAAAAAAAATAAACATTCTAAATAATGTATATATTATACAAAAAATTATAGTAATTAAAATATATATAGTATATTGATTTTTAAAAAGACATTTTATGTATATATAAATTTTAAATTCTTATTGTGATTTCCCTAGATAGTTTAATAATTTTAGCACCAAAAGAAAGATATGGGTCTAATATATAATTTTGGTTTTGATTAGTCTATTGCTTAGATATGTGGACAATATAAAGGTAGGTGAATGGAAACATTTCTTCCATGTCAAATGCTAGGTTTCAGCATTTCCTGTATCTCTAGATTTTACCTAGGCATTTATTTGAAGTCAGTAAAGTCACATGTTCAGAAAAAGTATTTTTGATTGTTTTATGCAATCATGTTTGTTTCATCTTACTTCCAATTACTTTGACACTCTAGCTTGGTTTTATATCAGTATTAATAAGAATTATAACAGCAATCTCTTAGCCAATGTAGAATACTGCCACAGTTAAAATTGACATCTTTTATTTTTGAGTTACTAGTACAGGTAGTTACATTGTACACCTTTTTTATTTTTTATAGGTTTTACTCGAACAAGAGCAAATCTTTCCAGAAATCCTTTGCTTGTTTCATTTTTTTTTAAACCCTGTTTTTTTTTATTTTTTAGTGATTTACCTGAAATCTATTTTTTTCTTAATTCTTTAATTATATTTAATTACAGCTTAAATTAAATTCGATCTTAATTAATATTTATTACTACTCTTAATTAGTTTTTGTCTTTTGAGTTTTTAAAAACTTTAATTAAATTCTAAACAAAGTTATAATATAAAATTTTGTTTTATAACTTAGTGTAGTAATCATACACAAAATTTTACAGATTTTAAGAAACTCTCTTTATCAATATGTATTTTATTACATTTATATAAATAAAAATATAATTTAACTTAAAGATATTTAGCAGGTATGTGATAATATTGAGAAAAAAATTATTACAACATTTTCTTTTGTATTTATTTGGGAAGATTTAGTAGAATTCTCCATTTTAAGTTTACTTCACTGAAGAGACAAATAACCAAGACTTGGCTCAAACTGTCCAGATCCATAATGGAGATAGGTAAACAAACAGGACAGATTGATTGATTGATAGAGTTTCATATAAATAGATAGGTAGGTAGGTAGATAAAAATGTAAATAGATAAATATATAGATAGATGTATAGCATATTTTTATGATCTGATTTTTTTAAATTTACACACATGGAGTTATTCATCTTTTTCTGTCCCATATGTAATATCTTTATAGATATAATAAACATCTCCATACTTCTCCATTCTTTTTAAATACATATCCTTCTGCAACATAATGAAATAACTCATTTATGGTGGTATTCTTGTTTTGACTTCGCAAAAGAGATACTTTTCTGAAATAGAAAAATCTCTTTATAAAGATATGAAAAAATTATTGTTGTTTTTCAAAATCTGGGATCTTATTCCTAATTCAATGAAAGTATGCTCAATTTTTTATGTAATTAACCAAGAATCATCTCATAATTTGAATACAACTTTTTGTAATAATAAATTCACAGTCTGAATATAACCTTTTGCAATAATAGACAAAAAATAAGCCTATATATTTGGATCATAGATTTGTTTTTCTCATTTAATTAATGTTAAGTAAAAAATAATATCTAGGAATAACTTTTCTGAAAATCTGACTGATGCAAACACATTAAGGATTACATTTTTAGCACTAGGATATTCACTAGTGAATATTGTGCCCTTGTAAATTCCTGCATTAAATTTTTGAATAGTCAATTAAATATTACATTGAGATATACAACTAAAACATTCAAAAGCATTTTATTGTAATGGTTTCTTGTTGTTTCACATATTTTCTGAAAGATGTCAGAAGAGAAGTTGTTTCCCAAGAAATATATAAAAATTAGATTGGACTGGCCAAAAACTCAACATATAGTTTTATCACCTAAGATTTATCTCCAAAATTTTACTTTTGGATGTAAAATCAAGAATATAATAAAAAATTATGGCATAAAAATATTTTTATGATGTTCCAAACAAATTTATTCTCCAGATCAAATAATAAAGTCATCTGGATTTGATCTTCCTAACTACAATTGTAATCTCATCAATAGATTCAGGATAACACATTATCATTGCAGTCAGCTTTTTTATAAATGGAAGTAATTAGCCAGAGGTCTATAAAATGTGAACAAATACAACCTATGAATCACATAGTTAATTCCTGCTGAATCTATAGTTATAATGAAAGAATTAAAGTATTTAGTGAAGTTATTGTTGTTTTTAATTCCCTGATTAGAATTTTGATGAGTTTCTTTTTGTTAATAGTTAAGTTATCAAAGTAAATAATTAATTGAATGACTACCTAAATAAAGTTGTTTAGCGGCAAAAAAATAATAATTCTAAACTATACTAGGTTTGGATTCAAATACCAAACCATAAGCAGGAAAGTTATATGATGATTAATTATATAGAAATTGCTTTTCATTATAATATTTAAATTACATTTTGATGTTAATGTATATGTAATAATTATTTTTATAATTGCTGGCATATATATTAATCTAAGTTTACTTTCACGTTTTTGGTTGTCTAAAATAAAAATAAAAAATAACATTTCCTTTTTTAAAATTCTCCTATTGTTCTTTTATAGGTAGAAATATAATATTATAGCTAGGAAGCATAGACAATTGGCACATTTTTTAATATGATATAGCTGTAATAGATTTTATTTTATTATTGACTATCACCTAAGAAAAATGGAAAAGCAACAAAATGAAAGTAGCTCTTAATAAAGTGAAAATAAACATTAAAATAAAAGTTTTTCCAAATGTGCTTGCAGTAAAAAAAAAAAAAACATCTTAAGTATTTCTAGACTGGATGAATATAAAAAAAAATCAAAAAAGGATGAGAACTTTAGAATATACTGAAGTGAGAAAACATTAAAAGTTTATAGAATCAAATAATAGAATAATAAAATGATGAAATGCTTTATTGTGTTGGAGTTCATAAAAAGTTGAAGGAGTGATAGTAACAGAGCTGGATCATAATTCATGGAACTTTACCTCTTTAGCTTCAAAATCTGCCAACTATCATTATAACAAATCACATAGAGAAAATTATAAAAAAAAAAAGAAATATATGAAATTTATAGATGGTGGAAATTATTAACAGTTTTTGACTTATTGGATTTTTATTAATAATAAAAAATTCAGACATCAAAATACATCATAATTTAGGGCAAGGTTTGCAGTTTAAACAGTATAACAATTTTTTAGGTAAAAAGAATTACCTTTAAAAATAAAGTTATAATGTATATTTGAACCTCTATGGACATATGAGTTGGACACTAAAAAAGAAAATTTTCAAAAAACATTGATATCTTCAATCTTTGATAGCAAAAATAATTTTTGAAAATATCATAGTCAACAAAATCAATTGAACAACTAATCTTTGATTAGTTTAATTCTTAAATCTTTCTTAAAATACAAATAACTAGAGCAAAATTTGACCTGTTTTGGTTATATGAGAAATGCATCTCATATAATCATTAAATATAAATGTCAACTAAATAGAATTTGTAAGGTAGATAAATGTGTAAAAGATATAATACTTATTTGACATATGAAGCATATAAAGAAAAAAATGAGTAGTATAAAAATATAAAGGGATAGAAAAATTACTTAAAAATAGGCAGACTGATATCAAAAATGCATATAAAACATTTGGGATAAAAAGAACAAGGTAATAGTAATAAAGCAATTATTAAAGGTAAACAAATATACCAAATTATTATTAAAAAAACTGGTGACTATAAAAGGAAATAAATACCATATAAATCATTGTTCTCTATAATTTACTTTAGTGCTGAAGAAAATGAATTGAGAGGCAGCAGATATTCATGGATAGAAATGGAATTCACCACATCTGTGCATGAATGCAGTAACTTCCTAAATAATTAACCATAATTAAATGAATTGATAACATTATTTTCAAACTTACCCTGCAAGCATATGTGAAACTGATACTATAATTGTAAAATAGTCTTCATCCTATAATGTATTAGACAACAGAATATAAAAATACACATTAAACCTAATAACACATCTGG
The DNA here is from genome assembly GCA_028023455.1 of Epiperipatus broadwayi. Taxonomy (NCBI): domain Eukaryota; kingdom Metazoa; phylum Onychophora; class Udeonychophora; order Euonychophora; family Peripatidae; genus Epiperipatus; species Epiperipatus broadwayi. The sequence goes on from JAQFVV010006510.1 coordinate 362,273, forward strand.
TGACATTATGGGATTAACATTATCAGAAAAATAGGAATACTTTGGAATAAAAAAATGATAGCATTTATTTAGGACACAAAGTGTAAAGTATATTTTAAATTAAAATCTAACTGTGATAAAACACAGTTGCTAAGCTTTAACCAAAATTAAAAACATAAAGCTGAGTGCTTTTGGGGGACTTAAGTCTCCATAATCATAGATCAATACAAAATCAATGCAAAATATAAACACTTATTCACAAGCAAATGCGTAATCCCATGCTATTAATAGAAATGATTTTTGTTTTAATATTTCTAAAATATGGATGTTATAATATTTATTTATTTATATTGTATTTTAATTATTTATTTAGATTTGATTTACATTTTATTTGAGGTACTCATTTTGCTTGTGAATAAGTGTTTATATTTTGTATTGATTTTGTATTGAGCTATGATTATGGAGGCTTAAGTCCCCCGAAAGCACTCAGCTTTATATTTTTAATTTTGTTTAAAGCTTCAGCAACTGTGTTTTATCACATTTAGTTTTTAATTTATTGATTTTTGTTGAAGTATATACATACATTCTTTTCATTAAAGTATCTTATGAAGAGCTTTTTTTTGTCAATGAGAAATTGAAATAACATTATTGCAAATTAAAATTAAGGGTATATCTAAATCAAAAATGGAGATTCTTTAAAAATTGTAAGTATATCACAAAGCTGAATACTTGCACTTCAAGGGATTAATTCATTCATTTAATAATTAAGAATCTTCTTAAAATCCCCAAAATTACATTGTTTTCCACTCAATGCATGATAAACATGTTATGATTACGTTTATTTAGGTGTCTTACATCAAAAATATTCTATATGTTACGTATGAATATTCAAAACTAATTAATACAAAATAATTTACTTATAGATTATAAGAGTTGAGACTTAAAGTTTAGAGGTTCATGCATTGATTCTCATCTGAGTGAAATAAATTAAAACTTCATTTTGATCAACTAAATAGAATTTTTGTAGTCAACCACCACTTGGGTGCATGAATATTATATGACTTTAAAAATTAATAACATATTCCTTTGTAGATCTGCATTGTTATTATTATACTATATATCTATCAAATGGTGAAGGAAGAGTTTGTAAATTTTTTAGTCAAATGGTTTGCAATTAATTTATGTGGTGGTTTCAATTTATAAATACAGAAATTGCATAGTTTCAGCTAATATGTATATAATATTTCTAACACAAAATATTACATTAATTTCAGTAGCACTATCTGTATTCAGACTTTATTCACAAAATAGAGCCGTTGAAATTAATGTAACTTTTGGTATTAGTTTTATGTTTGAGTTACAGCTAGCGATATGCAACCGGTTTTATTTCGTATATATATATTAACGATTTGTTTTTAGGTTAATCATTACTAATGATTTTTTTTTTTTTGCAAAGCCCGGCACAATATTCCTTAATATGTAAAACCTCTGGAGAAATGACACATTTGAACATCTAGAGTAATATGTTGTAACATAAAAAATAGAAGAGAAATAGAGCAAATTAGTTTTATCATATCAACAAAAGAGTTCTTGAAGCCATATAAAAAGAAGCTAGAGGGACTTAGCTAATAGTGCTATTTATAAAAAGATCATTTAACATTTTATATGATTTATTATTTTTAAAAAATTTAACATTGTTTCTAATGTTATTAATATTATATAAATTTTCATTTCAATTGGCTTAGTCTCCAGCAAAAACATTTCCTAATTAAAATAGTTTCTTGGCAAATCCCTAATGATTTCAATATAATTGAAATGCCTCCAGCAATGGAATCAAACTTACATTGGAGATAATTTTATTACCCATGGAGTCTTTGGTATGACCATTTGAATTAAAGTAAGAATATAAAAAAAAGAAAAAAAGCTAGGAAGAACATAATTAGGCAAAGACCCAGAAACACCAAGTAACACTGAAAAAAAAAACTTTCATTTGATTTTCTTTTTCTTTTTTACTGAAATCGAATCTTTTTCTTTCTTATTAAGATAATAAAATGATTTCTTTTATTATTATTATTATTTAGTTATTTGAACTTAAAAAAAAAACTTATTAGTATATAATATAGTAATTTATAAAAAAAAAAAAAGTAATTATTTTTTATATTTTTACACCATTCGGCATTTATTTTCTAAAGGTATATTATGGTATCTAAAGAATAAATTACTTTCATCAAACATTAATATTTGATTAGCTACTATGTACAAATGTATTCATTAGAAAACAGTGAAATAGTGTTGCTTAACATAAAAACTCGCTACACATATATATAATAATAAATCTAGCACTTAAAACTATATAATATAAACTGGAAATGAATACTCGTCGCTGAACTTTACCAATTTTATTTTACCTTTCTTGTTTTGATCAAAAATAAAGCAAATATAAAGTGATTATTTACACTTTCAAATCTAGATAATATATAGATGGGAAAAGAAACAAATTGCATTAATAAGGATAAAATTCAATTCCTCATCAGATATAAGCATATACTTTTTTAGGCTAATAAATAATTTCATATAATATAGCTTATTTCTTCTACTATTTATGAACTCTCCAAAAAAGAACCGGAATGAAACAACATTAATTATCATGCTAGACTATTGTGAGAAGAGGAGGTTTTTGTATATATGATATTCAAAATATAATAAGTGCATCTATGAGAAGAAATGTAAGTTATGCATACAGATTTAAAGACGTGAATCAGATGTGCTTCAATAAATAGTTTGAATGAAGATGATTACATAATAACAAGCTAAAAAGAATAATATTTGGTATTTATTGTGGAAGAAATTTACATTTAAATAAAGAGCACAACTATTTGTAAATAAGTAAATAAACCTTTACTACTTAGGTATTTTTAATCAAAACTAACACATAATTTGTAATTATTGAATACTTTGAAATGATTTTTTCTTTGTAAAGTAAAAACTGTATTTGATTTAATATTTAAGTGTCAATCTGATAAAGTCAAATACCAGAACATATTTATTTCATTATGTGCTTCTGTTATTCTAAAGAATTGTCAGTAAATTTTTCTGGTATAATGTTTTATAAATGTAATATTATAAATTTATTAAGTGTGCATACATTACATAAGTAATATTTTATTAAGGCTGTGAACCTTAAGACTATGCACCTAAAAATGTGAAGATAGGGACCTCTGCAAGAGTGGAACCACTCTTTAATTCAACATACTTTATATATGAATAGGCAAAACTAAAGCATTTAGATATGAGAGCATGAAGCTATTCAATACTTCACTGATTAAGTCCACAATTCCTATTACACATTAGTACTCACAAAATCTTTCAATTTACGAATTAATGGAAAGATCTTATAGTTAAAAATCTGTTACGATAATTTAAAGTTGTAATTATAAATTTATTAAGCATGTATGATTCCACTCTTTTTTTCCAAAGTCATAAGCTTGGGTTTAAGACCTGTAGAGGTCCCTAACTTCGCATTTTTAGGCAAATACTATTGAGGTTCACAGCCTTAATAAAATATTACTTACGAAATGTAATATTAGCAAAATGATAGAATCATGAACTGAAGAGCTAAATATTTTTAAATCAAACTCAACATGATTCTTTTGAAATTCTAATGCCACATGACTCCAGAACAATTAACATATAAATATAGCAACATAGCGAATAATACCATAGCAAACGCAAAGATTTGAAAGTCTTTATCCTATCAATAAGAAAAGAAATTGAAATACATGGATTATTTATACACATTAACATAAGAATATTATATTTATTTTTAAATTAAATTTTTTTAAAAATAAATAATAATAAAAAACAGCATAGAAAAATAAATAATTCTATTTTTGCATGCCCTAAAACAAACTTAGTCAATAGAGACTGTAATAAAAGAAGTCAAGCATGGAATTGCATAAGAAAAAATCGCTTTTGCTGCTACATTTTCAATAGAAAAATAAAGAAATATCTTAATAAAGACAATACTGATAATTATATAAAGTGCTTATCTTTTCAATATTAACATAAAAGAGAGAAAATTATATTTTTACATATGAATGAAGAAAAAAATATATACTATATAAGAAAGCTATGATTAATAGGGCTGAAGACAAAAATGTACAAGTATATCCATTTATGAGAAGAAATGATAAAATATTAGTGAGCTTAAGATAATTATCTCTCTAAGAGAGTAGCAATTAGCTTTAAAAACTATGTTAGTAGAATTCTATTTAAAATTAATAAAACATCTTATAACACTAGTGTATAAAGTTTGCTACTTTTATAATTATATATAATAATCAATTTATTCATTATAAATGAGCATGATATATACAGTAGCTCCTTGTATCCATAAATAAAATTAAAAATGCATACCCAGTATATAAAAAAATAACAACAAAAAAATAAAATTCTCTAGATTTTTTTTTCTTTTAAATTAATAATACATCTTGAGTCATGTTTTATGCAGTAGATATGTTCCACAGAAAACCCATATTAAAAAAATGCACAAAAATAGACTTCAATTACCTTGAAAAATGGAAGATAGGTTCTGTAATTTTCAGAAATTGGCATAAAAGCAAAGCAACAAGAAAAAATTACTTTAAAATTTACATTAAAAAAATAAGAAAATAAAGTATGACTAATAAAAAATTTCAAATATTTGAAAAAAATTAATACAAGACAAACTTTTTTTTCCTTTTTTTTATTAACTACAGTATTTAATTTTACATTTTTTCATATATATTTTAATCATTATCGCTATTTGACAATATGCGTTCGTTTGTGAACTAGTAAGAAATCAGATTCATCACAAGAGCAAGTACAACTAGCACCACTTTCAGTCTTGTGCTGTGTTAATGGTTTTTTGTCAACAATGTAATTGGTGATTAAACTTTGAGATGATGATTTTACTAATTGTTTATATAGCTTGCAATATCCAGACATATAACTACTTAGCTCTCAATGGAATTTAAAAGGTTGTTCATTGCAGGAAACTCTCAGATTTCAGCATTTTTTGACATTTGTCTTTGACTCATACATCAACCTAAAATCTATGATATGCTGATTTTTACTTACCAGAAAATAATAAATTTGTCTTTTATAGTTTACTACTGAAATAAAATTTAAATGTTCACATTTTGTTTCTATATTTAAAAAATGAGATCACAATCAAAACAAAAAGATTTTACATTATCATTAGAAAGATCATTTTCAGTTTATAAAATCTTCATTATTTATTTTAAAAATCTAAAAGATTTTTTATTTCTGTTATATGTAACAAAATATGTTTTAAAAGTTTAATATCTTTGAATATTTATTGTGATATTTTTATATGTAAGCGTAAATCTAATATTATTATTTACTCATTAGTATAAATAAGTTATTTACATAAAATCTAAGATTCTAAATACAGCTTCAGGTCATATTCACATTAGCTGCTAATATAACATCATATTTTTGAAAAAAAAAGTATTTCAAATCAAAATAAGTTATTAATTATTTAAATTTTTTGATATTGGATAAATATAGTGAAATATGAAAGATATTAAGAAGAAACATGAATCACATAACTTCAAAATTGCATTAAAATAATCTGCATAAAATGAGACTCAGGTGTATATGTCTGATATGTATATTTCCAACATGTATATAGAATATATATCTACATCTATAAGTAAATGTGTGTAAAATGCATATTTAACTTGCTTAACTATTATACAAAAATTCTATTATCTATACTAAGACTTGGAAGCAAATGACATAGTTTGGGGGAGATTATTTTCATTGAAAAAGTGATAGGACTTTCTATGTAGACAAATGATGCACATGTTTAAACACAGTATTTGTTTATCAAAAATATTTTTTGATTAATTAAAGAACATTGGAGATTAAAATACTTTTCATTTGCTTTTTTCTGATAAATTAACATTGATTATATTAGTCTTTTCACATGTTGGCTTCTTTTAAATGGATACAAAATAATACTGAAAATAAAATTAATAAAATAACCAATTGATCCACTTCTTATTCTGATTGGACAAACATCTGATATACACATGGATGGATGTTCTTTAATTCAGATACAATTACAATCTTATTGATTGAGACAAAATAGTTTTTTATCACAGTCTTAGCTTTGATAAAAAATGAATGCTCAATTTCATCAAAACTTTGGTAATCTATGCAAAAGACAAATATACTGTATGATTAAAAAATAATTATATTTTCATCATGTAACCATAAAAATCTTTATTATATATATATATATATATATTAGTTTCCCCCCATAACCCCCCAAACAACCCCCATAAAAAAAACAACCAACATTCTTTCCTCCCTCCAGGCAACCCTCCCCCCCTTTTATTACAAAAAATAAATATATATATATATATATATATATATATATATATATATATATATATATATATATATAATGTGACCTTTTATTTAGGTCCCTGTATTAAATAATCCAAAATTTTAAATCATATATTTGGCATTAAAATCTTAACAAGTGGCTTTCAATAAAGACTGTTCTGGATACACTAGGGAATCTGCTTCAGTGGAGATGAGATTTCAAACCCAGTGTAGGCTTTAATTAGGGATAAAATAACAATTTAAAAGTATTGTTATTTATAGGGAGATAAATATATTGCTATTTTATTATTGTTGAATAGCAACTGAAATAAATAAATAAATTAAATTTGTAAATTTTGTAAAATGAATCATTATACTTAATTCTTAAGCATATTTTTTGGTAGTGAATTGAAAATGGTTTTGCACCTTATGAGTAGTTATTAAAAATGAAGCCAGGTGGAGTAATATTAATATATTCACACTAAGATTATTGGTCCATTTTTTACCACAGTGCATTATAATACAAGCTATATATGATATAACAAAGTTGTAGGGGTGGGGGGTAATTAAGAAAAAAAGAATTAGAATCAACAGACTTTAACTCTAATCTTATAAAATAAGGAAGAAAAAGCTGAAAAATCAGAAAAATTTAGAATCTATTTGAATGGGATTATAAAATATTGTTTCTTTAAAATGATTGAATAGAAAACTTAAAGCCTTGCTATCCTTTTAGCACTATATTTCCATCAATCAGATAGTTCCTGAAAGTCATGCTATAAAGGAGAAATAGAAAACAATGTGGATAATAATTTACTTCAATAAAGATTACTTCAAACCCAGAACAATTCCAGAGAAAGTAAGCTTTTGCTTTTATTTCATTTATAATTTTAAATTCTCAGATTTAAAAATGATACACAAATTATTTACATTTAAAAGAAAGCGATGATAATATTTGTTTTTTTCATGCCATTCTTAAGCATAAAGCTGAAAATACAATTGTTTGTAAATTATAATTTCAAGAAAATAATTCGAAATAATTTTGAAGAAAAATGTCAAAAGATAAAATAAACAAATCAAAAAAGTCAATTTTGAATCTTCTAACTTTTAATAAAGTTAAAAGATAATTGTGTGATTTTATTCTCTATTCTTTCTTAAGAAAAAAACCTCATCTGCAAATTTTTCTTTAGCGCGAATTTGCTTAATGATAAAAATAGAAAGTTACTGAGTAATTAAAAATGCCAAGGATATCCTATTTATAATTGAATAAATTCTTTTTAATATTGCTAATCACATAATACTTTGCTAATGGAAATGTAATAAAATAAATATTTACTTTTAAATTTTTACTGTGCAACGTATATAAATAAGATTTTAAAAAATGTTTGAAAAATGTCCAAATTACTTAAAGTTGTTACAGACATTTACCGCAGAGGAAAGAACAAAATCAATAAATAATTTTAAAAATTTGAATGTGTTAATTGTAATGAAACTCTAAAGTCATTTTTAAGGAAAATTATCTGGATTAAAATGTGGATAAATCGATTTTAATTATGCTACACTTGAAAATGTTTAAATATTGCCTTGTTATGTTAGCATTGAACAGGATAATAAATAAATATATATATATATATATATATATATATATATATATATATATATATATATATATATATATATATATATATATATATATATATGTGTGTGCATTATTTGGGAATGTTTACTCATCATAATATCAGTTGTCTGATCATTTTAACTCACAAGGATGAAATAAACTTTGACTAACAGGAGAAAATCTAATGGGAGAAAATGTTCATTTATTATTTTTTTTTTTTTTTTATTGCTATGTTAGTTTATAATACTTAATTCATGTGTCATTTGGGAATTTTTATATATATATATTTATTGTAGTATAAAATATATGGTATAGAATATATTTAGTAAAAGGGATGTAAAGATGTATAAATATACATACATTCATTATTACACATATTTTTGCTATTTTTTTCAATTAAGGGAAAACATAATATTAAATGTTGTTTATCTGGGGAGAAAGGGAGATATTTATCTCTGCACTTTTAAAATAGCCTTTTATATTTTACTAAAGAATGAAAAATAGACATTTTGTCAAAGATATACTATAATGACCAAATTATTTTCTTATATGAAAAAAAAATTGATCTAAGCCTTTTTCATATCTTAATCGTGCCTATGAATTAACATATCCACTGTAAATATAAATGTAGGTTGATCTTCAGTGTTTACATGTGTAGTGCTTGCTATAACAAAAGTATAATTGTTAAGGTAAAATGATTAATGATCATTTAACATATATTTTGGTTTGTCTATTAATACATCAATAGTTTCTGCATTGTGAAATGGAATATTTATGTTTCCACTTTTATTGTTAGTGCTATTTTATCTTGCTGTTATAATGAGAATGATTTGTGACCACTTTTAGCTTATAAGTATGTGCTACATATAATGGCATCAAATAGAATAAGATTAATATTAGTATTGAACAGGGGCTGATGGGGATTCACCCATTGTTGATTACATGAGAGGATGGTATGGTGGAGGCTGAGTAATAATTAATGCATAGTTAGCATAATTAATGCCAAAAGAGGATATCAATGGTCTGAATACTATTTTTCCCATGATGAGGACAAGCCCACATGTGTATACCTATAGAGAGGTATTAGAATTAGCCATACTATTATACAACTATCACATTGTTTTGTAGATCCTCCCTTTATTGCTTAATCCCTCATGAGGTTATAGAGATAATTTTCCACCATGTATGGTGAAGTTTCATATTTCAAAATCATATAGGAAGGATAAGATAAAGTTAGATTAAGGGACACTTGTCTATATATAGTGTTTGCCTAATTAGAATAGTATTTTATGATATTGTAGGATCTTCATCAGTTTATAGACAAACCAAACCAAAATCTACTAATGATTATAGAACTTCTTGGTGTAATAGCAAGAAATGCATGTGGGCAATGTGGATTTATCTTCATCAAGTAATGATTCAACAATGGATCGGTAATATCAGTTAAGTATTCAATAATTAGGTTGTGAACATAGGTAATGTTTTAGTGTCATATGTTCATTTGACTTATGATGTTTGTCCCCACTTCAATATAATGAATCTTTTCATATTAAAATATAATAAATTATTAATTGTGCTGCATGTGATAATTGCCCTTATGATATTCTGACAAATTAAATAGTTACAGTTCAATACACTAAATCATAACTTTAAGTTTTTAGATTTAAAAAGTATATCCCAAAGACCTAAATACATTTTGTTTATAATTTAAATGCTAATTTAGCTTCAATAAAGTTTAAATCATTTCTTCTATAAGATAGAATAATTATAGAAACTTAGCCAGTAATAATAGTGATACTAGAAACATCACTGTATTAGTTTATCTTATTTACTATATGTATAAATAATGGGATACCAAGTATTTTCCATCCCTGAGTTTAATTTAATGTATTGGTTTTAATTCAGACAATGTGTCTGAAATAAATTTTGTAAATATTGTAAATAAAGCTTGTTGTGTTAAAAATTTATTTAGTTGCCTGTAGTCTTATTGCTAATCACCATAAGCACTATTATTGTTATTGCTAACATATCAGAGGATTACATATTGAAATCATCATCGACCAATATAATACAATTAACTATGTGTTGATATATCATAATAATTTTGTTAAGTCTTATAATTTATGAATACATCTAAGGCATAATCACTTAACAATTAAAATGGTATTAACCTAGAATACATATTATTTTAAGTGATATACTAAAAGACAAACCCTTAATATTGGTTTAATGGGTTTATTTGAATCTGCAGAGCTATCATTCACTGATCATGATCACATGGTTTATAATTATTTGAGAAAAGGAATTTGGTAAGTTATTATGTTTAATTATTAAAAAGTTATTCCTATTTCTTAAATTCTAAAGTTTATAATATTTATTGAGTTTATAAATTTTTTGTGGCACTGTTAAATCTAGTTGTTAATTTGAGTTTATATTAAGAACTGTTTTGTGCATGATATTTGGGTAGTGGTAAAATCCCTCTTACTGACCCAAGTACATTTTGTATAATGATATTTGAGTAATTGAGCCCTGAGAAGACTTAGTTGATAAGTTTCAAGATAGAATTTAAATTTGTGGCAAATTTTATAGCTAGTTATTTATTATAGTTGTACTAGAATTAGATTAATTTCACTGTTTTATGAAGGTCAACCAAGCTTTGAGGTATCAATTACTTCTTTTGTCATAAAAGATATAGCTTGTTATGACTTTATGATAAATATTCTGGTTGTGTCAAGCTTGGATTTCCTATTTTAATTTAGCTTATATTCTTACCATTTAATACAATATTAGTTTATAATTTAAGATTTCAGTCTCCATCATCAACATTGTTCACATTCTTTTATTTATTTATTCTCATTTGACATTAATTCATTATCATAATTGATTAATCATGCAGTAACTTTTATTCCTTTAGCATCTTAACTATTCATTAACTGTTATTCTATCATCATCTTAATCATTCATTATTCTCATACATCTTCATTCTTTCCTCTTCATTCTTAGACTCATTTCAATCTACTATTTAATTATTACTTATTTTCATCATCCATTTAGTCATCTACATCATAATTTACTTATTATTTTATTTATAATTTTAATTTCATAATCATTCCAGATATATAATTATTAGTTATTTATTGGTTGGCTGAATATCAAACTTAGCTCATCACATTTTGTTTGTGTGGATTTCTAAGCTGATTTGACCAGAAGTTATTATATTTATTAATCACTTTGTCATCTTCTTTATATTTTTTTTTCTTTTAATATCCTGTAATTTGCTTTAGTAAATTTTAAAGTTTAATTTGAGAATAAGTAAAGAACAATCTAAATTAAAATGACTCACAAGTAACTTTTATTATCTCAAAATTTTTATGTACCATATTTATTATAACTATTAATTGGATTTTTATCATATAGTTTTAAATAGTTTGTTGGGCTTTTATACTAACTTAAAAACAACTAATTTTCTCTCATGAATTACTTTATTCTTTAAATTCTTTGCATAGATTTAAATGTTTATACTTTAAATAATGCTGTTCTCACTTATATTTAACTTATCACATTCTCAACAGCAAATTTTATGAAAACAATTTTTTATATGAATTTTTTTAGACTGAACAATCTTAATACTGTAAACCCAAAGCATCTTTACAAAGTCTGATCTGCTAATGGTAAGAAATATTTAAAGAAGCAAACTATGATGTAGATAAACAATGTGTCACCTTATTTTGGTTTTGTCAATTGCAATATTTCAGTCTAAAACATTCTATTTTTAAAGGTCATTTTTAATTTTAGAAATGGTAGATTTTGATGCAAAGGCATAAGAATAATTATATAGTTTAATATATGTATATATATAATTTTATCTTTCATTTTAAATCTATATGCTTGAATTTTCCTTAAAATAACAGGATTTATCAATAACATGGTTCTATATTTAAATAACAATGTGTTGTTTATAATAAACAAACATAATCTTTTCATGTCATTGCTATTATATTTGGATTCCATGATTGCTTATAATAACCAGGAACATACAAAAAGAATTTAGTCCTCAATAGTATATATGTATATATAATAAATAATTATTAAAACATTAAGTAATTAAAAAAAACAACTCTAATAATAGAGCACTATTTTTTAACTTATTTATGATTTAAAAATAAAAAGATTTAAAATTTGATTAACAATTACATTCGAAAAGAAAGAAATTTTTATTAGTTTCAGACATATCAATAACTAAAATTAAGATTTATTATGAAGCTGTAAATAAAAGACTTAGTATTAAGTATGATAATAGTTATAAATATTTCAGTGGAAAATTTAATAAGAGCAAAACCCTGAGCAGTCGAACTATTAATACTTCAGAAATTAATAATACATTAGAATTGGAATAAATGAATATAAATAAAAATAAAAGTTAATGCTATAACAAAAAAATTTATATATATATAAACTGATTTGTGGATTGTAAGTATAAGATTTCTCTTAGGTGCTTTTTGTTACAAATTATTTACGTAATCTTAATATTCATTTTTTTTCATAAAAATAGCTATTTATTGACACATACTAAGTGGCTAGTTAATATGATTTCATAAAAAATGATATTTTCTTATCAGTTGCCTTGCAACATTTCCATATTTCTGCCAATATTTGAACCTTATATTGTTAAGAAAAGGCAAATATCCTAACTAAAATATTCTACCATTTTTATAATTGGAAAAATATTTATGTGGAACACATTTAATGTTTATTATAAAATGTTTAATAGAAGAAGATGCCAGCTATATAGTTATTGTTTTTAAAGTTAAGTTTGGTTAGACATAGAGTACAGGTGGTTAATTTTCTAGATCATAAACTTGGCACTAAATAACTAATGATAGTAAAAATTATTTTGGATAATGATACCTTGATATATTTATTAATGCTTATACCTGAATATTAAATTGACAAAAGTTAAAAACTTTTATTCTTTGGTGGATATTGTTACAGCTTAATGCTAATAAAATATCTCAATTTTATGACTTGAGATTTTAATACATAAGTTGAGTGAAATATTGACTGTGGTACAAAGATATTTAAGTAATATTTGAGATTAACAAAGCAAAACTCTCCATACAGTAGTGCCACCCTGTGCCAACCAGAGTAATCAATGGATGCCAGAAGGCTTGTGCATAAAATACTTATCTAATGCCTACTCATCCAATAGCCCCAGACTAGTTTCTGGCTTGTGGCCTTCGTCAGGGAGAAGCATTACTCTGGTTGGCACATGGTGGTGCTACTATATGGAGAGATTTGTCTTGTTTTATAACAATTATGTGCAAGTATAACAGATAGTGATCATATGATTCTTAGTGGTCAATATCTGTGAAATGAAATAGTTCACTTTTATTAAAATTTTGCAAAATATATGGATTATCTGTGACAGATATTTTGTTTAACAAAAAACTATATAAAAATAATAGCATCAGTGCTTAACAGAATACATCTTATGGATTAGCATGGATTGGATTATTATAGTTTAGAATGTTACATGATTAGATAATTATGCCAGAAAAATGAATTACTTCTTAAACAGATTTGGCATTCAGACCTCAGAAGATAACTGCTACATAGATTAACTTTCAATAGATGTTAAACACTAAAATTTCCAATTTGAACGTTTAGACTATTGTGTTACTGACATACAAAATTTTCATAAGTTGCATTATACATACAGTATAAGTAAGTCTATTCTGTGATTATGATTCATCTTCTGATATTGTGTCTATTATACATAAATTAGTTAAAAAACAGAATGTTTTTGCTATACTAAATGAAAGGTAAAGACCAGATTTTTAAAACAGTATAGTGATTACAAGAGATTTTAAAATGATTGATCAATAAAAATATGCATTATATGCAGTAAGTTTTTGTTCAAGAATACATTACAACTTTTTGCATATTGAACACAATATATGGACCTCTGATAACATAATTCCAGATGGAAGAAGCAGTACTTAACAAAATATTTACTCTTGAACAAAGATATATTATTTGTTGAGATTTGAACAGTTCTCTGTGATGAAGTTTTAAGGATATTTTATTGTTCAACTTATAAAATTTAAGATTATTTTCAAACCCTTTACAGCAAATTATTTATTAAATATATTGTTTTTAAGCATAAATAAGTAGTTACCAGGATAATGGTATAAAAAGTATAACTATTGATGATTACAATATTGAGCATTTGAAATTAAAATGAGTGTTGATAAAAATTTCAGATAGTTTCCACTTTATTTTTTATTTTTATGCTGATCTACAGAACATATTGTTAAGATGATATAACATTTTATGTTCGGACAATTTTAATTTAGATTATTAAAAGAGCAATTTTATCCTTTTTGGTTCCTATATTTATAATATGTTAGTGATTCTAAGATTTTTTTCCCAATTTAAAAATTATCTATAGATTGTTTTTTATGTGAATGCAATTGTAGTCTATAAAGAATTTAATAATTAAAGGTTTCAAAATTTTTATACTTTGTCAGTCAGTGGTGAAAAAAATTGTCAGAAAAATTTGGTTTGGATAATCAGTAGTAGATGTTAAATTACAACTACATTTAACATGTCTAAATGTAAAATATTCTATTAGTTTACTGGAATAATCTAACAAGCCTTATGTTGTTGTTTAAAACCGTGTTTGAATAATAAATTCAATAGCTAAATTTTTGAAATGCATTCAGTCATTTTTGATGTGTAAATGTTATATGTTTATCTGAGCAACACACAATTTGATCATTATATTAATATAGAATAGGGTTAAAAATTGTGAATTGTAAACCAAATGTGGCTTTTTGATCCCATTTTGATGCCTCTTTTTATCATGATAAATATAGACACATTTTTTATTTTCTTTTATGATTTTTAAATACATATTTTGATGATTCTAGGAGAGAAAAATGTGGAGTAAAGTGTTGTTTCTTGAATTCAGCTTTAATATATAATATTTAAATATTAGAAATTTGTAAATAAATCAAACTGTTAAATTATTTTTTTGTTTTTATTTGTATATTTATAAGAGTTATTATTTTTGTTAGGATGTTCATAAATTCAATTAGGTTCTATTACTAAATCAATGTTCAAATATATCAACAGTCATTCAGAAATTATTTTTCATAACCATATTATTAACCTCTTATACCTCTGTCCTTGCAAATTTTTAAAGAAGTGGGGGGTCTGTTTTTTTACAACTTCTTAATAGGGTGAGGAAATATCTTTATTCTGAGGGTTCTTTAATGGGGGAGGGAGATTTAACAATGGCTCTTCATATTAAAATGTTTGATGATCTCTGATCTAAAAGAGCCATATTGACATAACATAAAAACTTGGGGAAAATTACTTAAGGATCTCTGAAATATTTTTAAATAGGTTCAAAGTTTATAAACTTATTTAGTATGGTTTTCACCTTACTGAATAATATATTTAAAATCTACAAATGTCAAAGCTTATCTTCATTACATCAGGCAAATGAAGCAGTTTATGAAACATATATTTATTAAAAAGTATTATGTGATAAACTTGAACTTTGTTATAAAATAATTCATAGAGCCTGTTCATGTTATGAAGTTTATTTCAAAAATACTACAACCAAATGTAAGTTGTCTTTGACATGGTAATGCTAATGATAAAATGCAGCTGAATATATAATTAGTAATGTGTTAATGTCCTTAAAACAATTTACTGCAGAACAGGTTAAAAGATAGAATTACTAAAAAAAAATCATATAATTTAAGTACAATGCAGCATATATGTCTTCATATTTATGTAACTTTGCTTGGTGATTCTAAAATACCTTAAATCGGGTATTATGACATTTTATGCCTTACTTGATTGTGGATAATAATTTTTGACTATGTTTAAAATAATAAAAACTAATTCAAAATCAATTAAAACAAATGAGAGAATCAAGCTATATTGTAGAATTAAAGCACAAGATTTTGTAATGAAATATTGTAATTAAGTTTGCAAATAACAAGAGTTTTTGATTATAAAAAAAATGCCTTAATGGTTATTGAAAAATTATACACAATCACACTAGTATGCTTATAATAATTTTCTTATTAAAAATATTTCCAAGTTTATTATTGTATTAAAATGCAAAACTGTAATTTTTTTCCAATTTTTTGATTAATGTTTACAAAAATAGACAATATATGTTTTTTTTTTTTTTAAATACATTCCTATTATATTGAATTATAAATGATAAGTTTTATATTAATTTTAAATGAAAAAAGATTGTAAAATTTTAATTTTATAAAAATTGCATATTCTATTTTTAAAATGCAGTGTCATATTTTACATATATTGTTTTTTAAAAAAAAAAAAACAGGTAAATAAGTTGATACTTAAAGAGAAAAGAGCAGTTTGTGAAATTTTTTGAATACGATTTCTTCTTATTCTTTAAGTTTATAAAAATCAAACAAGACAAAAATAAATTCTTAAAAAAACTGAGTTATTAATAGCATAAATAGTTATTTTATTACTAGAATTATTTGCTGGATCTTTTAAAAGCTTACTTTAATAAATATATGTACATATTTATTAATTTTTGGTATATAAATTATTTGTTATGTAACAATGACATTTGAATTCACTCTCAGCATCATGAAAGCATCATTAAGAGAATGGTGCTATCAAAAAAAAAAAGAAGAGACACTTTTTAAAATAATAGTTACACTGTACGTATGATTAAATTGTCACATGGAAATCACACTTAAGTTTCTTATAAAATATTTTATATCTATGGAATCCTATTTTCAGCCACATTTTTCCAATGTAAGTAATTAGGACTATATCCAATAGAATTTCTTTATCTGTATCATAAATAACTTTCTCTGTATTGATTGTAAAGTACTTTTTGATATCAATGCAATAAATATTTTTTTCAATTATTTCTACAATCAATTTGTGATTATTTGATCTAACACTTATTTCAGTATCAAAATTAATAATTTAAAGCATTCAATGTACTTGGGTTTTGAATTATAATGTTTAATGTTGCGCTTATGAGTATAGCATTTTTAACATAAAATGAAAGTGTCACTATATAACTTTGTTTTTTTATTTTTTGGCCTATAAAGTGAATATAATCAGAATATGTCTTTTACTTAATTAAAAAAAACAAAACATATTTTAATAAAAAAATTAAATACTAACACAAATAATATTTCATAAATATTACCAAAATCACACTTTTCTTTATTTTGCTGTAATATCCTATAAATGCAATTTATCCAAATCACTTCAAATACTTTTTATCAAAACTTCTTATTTGTACTACATTTTAACTGTGAACTGGCTCTGAAGAAGACTGCAGGACAGTTGAAATATAGGTGTATATACAAATAAAGAGTTTTTTCTAAAAAGTGTTTGATGTGGTTTGGATAAATTGTATTTATAAATAATTTTATTCATTTAATAATTGCTTCTCATTAGTTAAATTATAGCTACAGTTATTTTATAAAAATATAATTATAAAATAAATATCAGTAGTAATAAACTTGAAAACAATCTCAATATTTTTATTAGATTGAAAATTAAATTGGTTAAATCTATGGAGAGAAAGAAACGGTTTATTAATCAAATAATCTCAACTGATTTATTATTTTTAATCAAATATAAAGTTTTATCTATTCAGAAACCTTAAAACTGAAAGATGATTTATTTGTTAAGAAATTAAAATCTTAAAATATTTAAAAATTAAGTATTAATATACCAAAATAATAAAAGACATATGGTTTACTTACATAACACTTAACATTTCATTAATTGTGATTTAAGACTTTATATCACACTATAATAAATACATTTAAGTAAGTATTGATATTAATGGAGACATAATTGACTTTGTCATCGGTTCTCTAGATCCTAATTTCTAGTTATTTGCATTATCAGTAAGAAGCATTAGATTGCACATACCCAATTCATTATTTACATTTTTTTTTTTTTGGTTAATTTTAACTATTATTATAAGAACATGAAATAAACAACTAAATGCATATTTGTAAGGATTAGCCAGATTGATTCTTAAAACATGTGCTTTTAAAAAAGGGTGGGGGTGGGGAGGAAGAATAATTTATTAATCACCTTAACTTAAAAAATAAAAAATAAATATCTTACAATTCTCTTTACATATTTCAAATTATATGACTCCTTTTTTTTTTATACACGTTTCAGCTTACATTTAAAAATAAAATGTTTCAATTTTTGTTATTATTTTTATTTGTTTAAAGTTGATGTTTTGTTTACATTTATATTGTTTTTCTCTTCACCAATAAAAATTGTAATTATAAGAATGCGATTTTTTTTCGCATGCATTAAAGAAGCTGCAATTATACTATAATGTTTAATATGCCTGCTTAGCGTTCTGGATATTTAGTACTCAAATCTCATACTCATAGCTTTAAAAATGAAGCCTGTTGTGATTTATTGTACACATATGCAAATGAGCTTGAATTTTAATTAGTTAGTCCATTGTTTGGAGTGAGCAAAGCATGCCTCTTCTATTAATGGCACTGGGATCATTTGCTATGTAAAAAGCTTCTTTGACTTTTCTTTAGGCATCACTCTTCTCTGAGCAAATTATTTGGTCAGTAGCTACTTGGTGGTCTCAGATGATTGATGTTTCTTCATTTTTATTTTTAACCTTGTTGTATGCATACCTGTGTTGGTAAATTCTTGTATTGATGTTAACCTGAGTCTCACCGTAATAAGATGCCTGGCAGTTTATTTGAGGGCATGCTATTTTATAGACCACATGAGAAGCTTGATCTTTTTCTATTTTCTATTTGGAACTATTTGTTAGTTGGTTAGTGTTAGGAGGTGTTCTGAAGCTAAATTTGAAATTGTTAGTAAGTTATATTAGGTATAAATGGAATTAAGTATTTCATATTGTCTTTAGGCTATTTATTATTGAGTTTTCTATAAAAAAAAATTATTCTCTGATGAATAGTACTGGCTTTAAAACCTATACTGGTCATTTTCTTTATATATTTGTCGATGTTATTTTTCCTATACGCTATGTATTTACATAAATGGTGTTTTGTGAATAGGAATTAGGATGCCAGGCATCTCATTATTTTCAGGCTCGAGCTAACATCAATAGAAGAATTTACCAACACAGGTATGCATACAACAGGGTTAAAAATAAAAATGGAAAAACATCAATTTTCTGGAACCACCAAGCAGCTACAGGCCATGTATTTGAACCGAGTTCTGCCCAAATAATTTGCACAGAGAAGAATGATGCCAAAAGAACAGTCAAAGAAGCTTTTTAAATAGCAAATTATCTCAGTGCCATTAATAGAAGAGAGGCATGCTTTGCTCTCTCCAAACAATGGACTAACTAATTAAAAATTTAAGCTCATTTGCATATGTGTACAATAAATCACAACAGTGAGATTTGCATATTAAATCTCGAAAGTTCCAAGCAGGCATATTAAACATTATAGTATAATTACAGCTTCACTAAGCATGTGAAAAAAATCGCATATTTATAATTACATTTATATTATGAATGCAATATAAATAAGAATTAAAGAGATGATTGAATTATGTTCAATTACTATCAATAATCATTTAACTTAAAAATAAGGACATGTATGCCAATAATTTATAAAGAAAATGGAGAAATGATTTATATTTTTTTGTTTTATTTTATTTTTACATAAAACTATTTAAACTTTATTTATTTCAAATTATTGGTATTCTTTTAACAATAAATTATTATTATTGGATGTTGGAAAATTCTAAAAAGATTATCATTTGGAATGTCTAAATCTTATGGATAATAACAGACAAGTTGGAAAAAGGCAAGAGAAGCCAGATATTTTGTTTTAGAAACAGTAAGAGACAACAAAAATACAGTGCAATTGTCAATTGTGATTCAACTAAATATAGAAGCAGCCTTTGACATGATATATACTAAATATAGAAGCAGCCTTTGACATGATATATATATAAACAAAAACAAGTTACAAATTTTTTAACCTGCCGATAGCTTGCATTTTATGGTCACAGATAGAGCTTTACCAATAGCTCATCAAGCTTGTTTACAAAAAATGCCGAGAGAGAATCGAAATTTCAATATCTCTTTCAAATTGTCCCCAACCTTTAAACCATGGTTTCAAGCTAATTGGCTTTTGTCAGTAAAGAGTAGGGGGACTAGAAACTAGATCTAAAACTCCAACTCTACTGAACAGCATATATGTAAACTGTTCCTATCAGTTTGAAAGCACAAATTTTTTACATACGTAAATATCTTAAAATCCAGCTAAACAAACTAGATAGCTATATGGGTCTGAAATCAGTTCAGTTTCACCACATAGTACAGTTTACATATATGCTGTTCAGTAGAGTTGGGGTTTTGATTCTCTCTTGGCATTTTTTGTAAACAAGCTTGATGAGCTATTGGTAAAGCTCCATCTGTGAATATATATATATATATATATATATATATAGATATCGATTATATATATATATATATATATATATATATATTAATCAATATCTTCTCCTTCATATAATTCATTACAACTTTATATTTTGTTTTTATTTTATTTCCCGGATCTTTATACATGATATATAAAAATAGTTTATATTATTGTATTTTTATTTAACTGTTGATAATTAAATTGAAAGTTATATTGTTTGAAATAAGAATGAAAAGAAGTATCGAAAATAAGGTATAGTCGTTTTTATATAATTTTTTTAAGTAGAGTGAATTATGTAAGATTTTTAAAAGTATGGCATTTAGGGAAAAACATCTGAAAAATTGAAGCACCAGTTGTCTTTTTTAATAAAAGGCAAGAATAATGGTTTAATGCCCAAGTCACATGAATTTTATATAAGTAATAAAGAAGTAAATAAAAATATTATTTTATATAATAAGATTAAAGAAATTATTTTGAATTGGTTTATAAAGGAAAAATATAACAGTGTGAATAATTGTATAAAAAGTATAATAAACTTTAAAATATGTTGATATATGTGTATAGAAATATTTGAAGATATAAAATATCAATTATTGGATCATAATAAAAAAATTAACGAATGTATTAAAGATAAAGTATGATAAGAAATAGGAATGGATAAAAAAAGAATGAAAATTTGGAAGATGGTTTACATGAAAATAATACAGAAAGTGATAATTGTATTAAAGAAAGGGTTGATGATAAATTTATAAAATATTGAATTTGATAATGATCAGTTGGAGATACTGAAAAGATAAATAAGTATTTATCATTTGTTGGTGAAGACATCCATAAAAAACTGTTGTAAGTATGGAAGGTGCAAAGATAACAGATAAATTAAAAATTGAACTGCATTCAAAACTTAGTAATGTGATAAATATAAAAAAAGATTATAATAAAAAAGAATGTAAAGAAAAGTGTATTATAAAAAACTATAGAAAAGGTGAATAATGATAGATTGATAATAACATGTGAAAACAAAGGTAATAGGTTTGAAATTTTACAAGAATACGCGTATAATAAGAAAATGAATGAAGATATAATAAAACAAGGATATAAAGAAATATATAAAGATCCTGAAAATAAAATAAAAACAAAATATAAAGTAGTACTGATTTACATAAATGAACAGAAATTGATTAATAATAAAGATAATAGATGGATATATTTAATGGCTTTTATGCATCCATATATATATTTGGAAAAATAAAAACACATAAAGAAGATATGGTTGCAAGATTAGTTGTAAATTTTGACAATTATATTTTTAAGAATTTATGTATAATAATATATAAAAAGATAGTAGATGTAATTGGATATGGTATGTATAGTATTAAAAATTCAAAAGAAATTGATATGGAATTAAATAATATTAAATGAAACAAAAATAGTTTGATTGCTTCATTGGATGTAGAAAAAATGTATCAAAGTGTTTCAAGAGATGAAAGTATAAAGTTAGTTATAAGTATATTAGAAAAAAGTAAAAGAATATTTAAAGAATTGATATATACTATTAATAAAGCATTGATGATAAAAAGTGATAGTTTTGTATTTTAAATATAAGAATAGGTTTTGAATTATCAAAAAGAATGGGTTATGGGATGTTCATTAAGTGGGTTATCATTGATGGTTATAAGTAATTTTGAAGAAAATATAATAGGAAAATATATAAAAAAATAAAGAAATAATCAAATAATATAAGTATGTGGTGATATAATTGTTATTGGAAATAATAGGAGTATATTAAAATATTTAATGAATTGAATGATAATATATATAAGTTTACAATGATATTTAATGATATATATGATAATATATATAAGTTTACAATGAAAAAAAAAGAAAAGGTTTAAAATATTTTGATATTTATTTGAATAGAAATAAGGAAAATAAAATAGAGAGAAAGCAGTATATTAAAGATGTTGAAATTAGTGAAATAATTGATCCTACCTTGGTCACAGAAAATATCAGTTTTATAGAAGTTTAAAATAAAGTCTGATAGACTTACAATAGATAAAAAGAAATACATTGAACAAAAAATAAATACAGAAAATATTATATGAAGATTGGATATAATAAAAATATATTAGAATTGTTTTGAATAGAAGATTAAAGATAAAGTATTGTGACAACCACGTAAAGTCGTCGACACACATATATATTTATTAATAACATTAGATAAATTCACTAACAAGAAGTAATAATGGTGAAATAAATTAGCTATTAAATTTTTAAAAAAAGGAAGGAAAAGAAAAAATAAAATTCTAATGGCAAAATTTACTGTGGATTTGTAATAGTAAGAGAAGGGGAGGGAGGTGCATAAAGAAATGTGTCTCTTTCTCTCTTGTAAGTCAAATGCTAGAAAGTTATTTTTGTTTATTGTGGGAGAGGAGAAGGGGATGCATAAAGAAATGTGTTTCTTCTCTCTCATTAAAAACTATATAATAACAAATTAAAATTAAATGTAAAACACAAATGTGAAAAAAAAAAAAAGAATTGTAAACTTTAAATAAAATGTAATATGTGATATATAAAAAAAAAACAATATGACCGTAGGTGTAAAAGTCTGTTGGACAAATTAAATTCCACAGACAAAGAAAATGTTAACAACGAAAGATCTTTGCCTGATCTGTTAAATTAATTGGGACTTACATTCCAGCCACTATTTCAATAAAGAAACATAATGATAAGAATTGGTTGGAAATCTAAGTCTTAATTAAAAATTTTAAAAACAATGAACAAAAGAGATTAAGAAAATTACAATTTTTATCTGGAATTGCTAGTAGAGACTTTGAAGAAGCAACAGCTCAAAGAAAAATGAAAGAAGTGTGTGGCTAGTGGCATTAAAGGGATGTGGGTTCGGATTCAAGCCGTCTCATGACTGACTCACAATGTAAGATCTTTGCCTGACCTGCTAGAGGGACCACCGCTTCTGTAGCTGTCAACTGAAACTCAACCTAAAGAATCAACAAGCAAAACTGGAACGGGAAATAACCCCACAAACTGCGGAAGTTAATCAAGAGCGCTCAGAAGAAATACCAATGGGACAATTACAACAAAGCCTAGGTAAAAGCATGCATGCATTTTAATCTGTTTACTACTCATAACTAAATACACAATTAATAATTTGATAAAATAGAACTCTATCAACAGGACTTTAAGAACTTTAATATTTGATCTGATTCCATATGTTTTATTATAGCCATGTATTTTATAAGGGTGTGTTTTTTTATTATTATTATTATAATGTATTTTTTTATATAAAGTGTGAGTATTATTATTAAACATATTTATCATTAAATTTTGGGTCCTTGCTTTATTCTTCTACCACCAAGCTTTGACAGGGGGGAAACTGTAATTAGTGATTAAAGGGTAATGCTGATTTTTTAAAGGTATTCATGTGCTGCTTGTTCGTGCGAATTTCCCAATTATATAAAAATAAATAGCAAGCACTGGACATTCATTAAATTTCTTTGAAATGGTTTGCGTTGTTCAGCAGCCGAGAGTTCTTTATCAGGAAAAATAACGTCAAGATAATATGTATGTATTGCCTTGGGGTTCAGTCAAGATAAGTATATATATGAAGTTAAATTTGTATCTGTATTAGCTCTCTGCTTGCATTATAATTGTGTTGGTTAAATAAGTAAATAAACAATATCCATTACAGTTGGAGGCTAAGCCGGGATATTTCGGTTAGCAAAACTGATAGTAAACAAATAAGAAATAAGAATAAGCAAATGCTGTAAAAATAAATGTATAATAAATAAATAAATGAAAGGAAGAATCAAAGTTGTGAAAAAAATAAAGTATAATAAATAAGTCTAAAATATAATTGAAAGTATTAAAGATTTAAATCAAATCAAGCAACCGTACAAATAACCATTTCCGTTATAGTATATTATAGGGAAAGAAAAAAGGAAAATAGAAATAAAGATGGATGGATCAATAATAAATGGATATCAATACCTTATTATAAAGATGTATATAAGATTTTAGAAAAAAGCAAAATTAAATGAGAATATAAGATTTGCTTGAAAGAATAGTAAATCATTAGAAAAATGAATATCAATTCCGAAAAAAAGAGAATAATGAAGAAAGTAAAATAGGATTGATATACAAAATATTTTTTAGAAATTGCAATAAGGTATATACAGGTCAAACATGAAAAGTAACAATAGAAAGAAGAAAGGTGCATGATATGCTATTACAATTCAGGTCCATATGTTCATTATTTGAATATTGGTCATAGAATGGGATGTATTGAAGATAGGGAAATTATAAAATATGTTAAAGATTATTATAGAAGAAAATATTATCAGGGAGTACACATTCAAGAGAATATGAGTAAATGTGTTAATTTAATTAAAGGACCTACAATGTTGAATAATAAATGGGCATTAAAGGACTAATTGGAAAATGTAAAGTATGGTTGATTTTTTTAAAATTAATATATATATATATGTAGATAATTAGTTAATGTATATAATTACTTAACTATAAATAAATAAGGTGTATTTGAAAGTATAGTTAATAGAAATATATAAGAAATGATATATAATTTAGTTTAGTGTATAAAATATGTGCATATAATTAATTTAATGGAGGTAATGTAAAGTAATATATAATTATGGTGTATAATATATATAATTATTGAATTGTAATTAATGTTGTTTTATTTATTGTATAAAAATAATATGTGTATAAATAAAGGGGGGAAGACTATATATATATAAATAGGTTATGTGATTACATAAATGAATGTTAGAGGGAGTATTGATAGTTATAAAGGTCATGTTATTATATAAGAAAAGTGTATTTTGAAAGGGCACTAATATAGGCAAAAACTGGTTTACTAATAAAAAAAAATATTTATTTTTTATACAGTTGTTTTATTTCATTTCCATTAGAATCATTGTTACTCAGATTGTCTGATGGATTAATTTGAGAGCCACTGTAAATTTTTGTTCTTACGATGCTAAGTATGTGTGATTGAACGATTTCATACTATTTAGATAGAAGTTTAATTTTTTGAAGCGAGTTTAACCCTCTGACATTAAAAGCGCCTATATTTAGTTTCATTTATTGTGAGTTTATATTACATATATCGTAGAATTCAGAATTATTGATTTAATTATAAACTAAAAAAAGTTGTTTTTTTTTTTTACTTTTTTAAAATGCTTTACAGTGGGTTTTATTTCCTTACATAAAACAATCAGAGATAGTAAAATAAAATTATAGATTATTGACAAAGAATATAACTTTGTTTAAATATATTGATGCAATTGATTATTGTTTTGACGTGGGAGATTGACTAGTCTTTATATCACAGATCACACATGCTTTAATATATATATATTAATTCTAATATTTTCACGGATAAAAGATGTCATATTATTATTACTATTTGCGGGATATTCCGTGTAGTGAAAAGCTAAATGCTGATGTTTAGCTTTTTCACTACATGGAATATCCCGCAAATAATAATAATAAAATGACACACACATATATATATATACTTTTTTAAATTTTAAATCATATGTGTCATTTACCTCTTTCATAGGACTATATTCTTTGTCTGATGACAGTGATGAGGTGTCGCTATTTTTTGAATTATTTACATTTTTGGCTTTTTTTACTTGATTCAATTATTGTGGGGGAGGGAGGTTTCTACATCACTGTCATCCATTAATAGATCTTTCCCTTTTTTGCTTTTATCTTTTGCTGGGGGGGGGGGGTAGCCTGCTTGTCTCTTTCATTTGGAAATGTTATTTCTATCTCCATAAAACAAATAATAAGAGTATCCATTATGTTTGGTGATATTTTGTTTAGAAGACTTGAAGGAGGTGTTATATCAACATGATAAATTTCCATTAAATCATCTTTAGATTTCAATTTATCTCCAAAGGCTTCCTTAGTTGTAAAGCTTCACCGCTTTTTTTCTATCTTTGTTTGTGATGATTTTTTTCATTTTCTTCTGATTCTGTGGTCTGTTCTTGATATTTTTTCCAATTCTATTTGAGGACTGTTGTCTACTTTTTTGGACATTGATGTATGTGTGTCGCTCTCATATTACATTGAGTGCAGTATAGCTTTGAGCAGTTGTTTATCAGGTGGCCATGCTCTTTGCAATTGAAGCATTGGAGTTTTAATCCATTAATTGTCAAAAATAACATTGCTTCTTGATCGGTTGTTTGTGTGGGTATATTTTGGAAAATGTATTTTCTCATAGTTTAACATTAAATACATAGCTGCTGCTGAAAATAGGAAATGGTATATTTTTTATGCATGTGTGTTGGAAATTTATAACTTCTCTGAATGGCTATTTAGTTTGATAAAATCTTCAATTGTATAGTCAAGGTAAGTAATATTCATTAAGGCTGTAGGCTCAAGCACATGCATATAAAAATGTGATAGTACGGACCTCTACAAGTCTTAAACCACAAGCTTACTCTTTGGAAGAAAAGAGGGGAACCTTCTTTACTTCAACCTACTTTCTATTTAAATAGGTGAAGCTGAAGAAGTTCGATCTGAGAGCGTGAAGTTACTCAATACTTCACTAATTAAGTCCACATTTCTTATTACACATTAATACTTGTGAAATCTTTCGATTTATTATGAGTCAATGGAAAGATTTTATAGTGAGAAATCTATTATGATAATTTAAAGTTGTAATTATAAATTTATTTAAACGGACATTGATTACTTAAGTAATATTCATTAAGGCTGTAGCCTCAAGCACATGCATATAAAAATGTGATAGTAGGGACCTCTACAGGTCTTGAACCACAAGATTACTCTTTGGTAGAAAAGAGGGGAACCTTCTTTACTTCAACCTACTTTCTATTTAAATAGGTGAAGCTGAAGCAGTTTGATCTGAGAGTGTGATGTGTTTTTAAATAGATCTGTAATATGATTTTCTTTGTTAGAGTCAACTAATATTAGAGCATATTGATCCAATGTTTTAATTTCTTTTTTAAAATTTTATTCTTTCTCTTTGTTTTCAAATTCTATTATTAAATACCTTGGATTTGGATGATCTGGAATTTGTATGAATGTATTCTATAGGTTTTTTTCACTAAACTTGTCAAATAAAAGGATTTTTTGAGATCTGTAAAGTGAACAATGCTTATCAGTGATTGTCATTATTATTGAGCAGTCTGTAAAAAAATGTATGAATGATCTAAATAAATCATTTGGTATGGTTGTATTGTAAACTTCCAGAATTTTTTAGGCTTTCTTTGGTTCATGCTTCTTCTGTTTCTGTAATATCAATGTCACAGAGGCTAAAATCTCCATACAGTAGTGTCACCAGTGCAGGCCAGAGTAATCAGCGGATTTAAGAAAATGGTTTGTCCATAAAAATCCCTATATAGTACTTTCTCATCCAATATCCCCACACTAGTTTCTAGTTTGTGTCTCTACTGTATAAAGAGTTTAGCCTCTGTGTAAACAGCTTATGTAAGCATAAGAAATGGTGATTCTGTGATGTTCAGTGTTTTAATGTCAATGTCCTTGGTCTTTGAGAGAAAATCTGATTTCATAAGCTCTCCAATAGTTTTTTTTCATATGTCATAGCATCTGCTGGGATGCACACCCACAAACGTCTGCAACCAACTACTTGCTTGCAAGGTGGTTGCAATGACCTCTCAGCTAACAATGCTTGATAAGATCTCCAATAGTTGACAGTGAAAACTAGTAGCTTGTTGCATTATAATCCTATTATCTGTCTATATTTTATTTTTTCTCCACTCTGTTGGGGATATACATTTTGATACTTTTGCATATGAATTTCTAGTGTTTTTCATGTGTGTTCTGTGGTGGTGAATGTTTTAGCTGAACTCTGATTTACAATGTAAAAATCACTCAACATTTTACTCAGTTTTTCAAAAAAATTATATATATATATTGTAATGGTATATAATATGCCATTACATTAATTTAAAATTAGAATAATTTTTTTTTTTAAGTTCATAAATAAAAAATTAAAAGCTAAAATTAAAAGGAGTTGTTCAATGTATGCATATATATTCACACAGATGCAAAACTTTAAAAGTATTTATTTTAAATAAAAAAAAAGTATTTGAATGTACTTTTTTTATAAAACAATATAAAAGATCGAAATATAAAATATTTTAGTAAAAAGTAATGTAAGTAAAAATACAATCATTAAGATTTAATTCCTGAAATCTCAAAATGGAAATGATTGTGTTATTAATTATCAAAAAGCAAACTAGCCCTTGGGGATTTTATATAATTAAAAAGTCAGATGAAAGATACAGATAAAAATTAAAGATTGTTTCCCACTCTAAAGCAGAATGTCCAATAGAAGCAGAAATCAATGCTGGCCCCTAATGAAAATGATTGTTCAGTGAATCCGGATGATGTGCATAAAAAGAAAAATATTGAAATTAAGAACAGTTCCAGCTTGATTTTGTGAGAAGGGCGATAATACACACTTATCACCCTCTCTCACTTATTTTCAAATGCAATACTGTTGAATTATGAATGGTACTGTTGCAGACACGATTCATATGGGTTCTGCAATAAAATATTATCAAGATTGAAGCAGATAAGGCCACCTCTTCCTTGAAAGTCTTTGCAGGAATTGGCAGCAGAAACTGGAAGTTTTTTACTGTAAGATACAACTGGAAAAAATTTTAAAAAGTAATTAAGAATTTTAAAGATTTGACAAGTGAAACCTATTTTTTTTTTTAATGAACTTTAATTTGACTTTACATATCAATTATTAATGTTTAATTTTTATACATCTGAGTTTGCTAAAAATCATTTCCATTTATTTTTTTCCATTCCTTTAAGTTTTATTTATTTTTATAAAGCACAGACGGTATTGAAATTAAACTGAGAGAGTGCAAATCTCTCAATCGCTTATACTATCACCAGCCAATCAGATCAAGCACTGATACAGAGAATTTCACAAGAAAAAGGTGGTTCCTCCTTCTTTTTTACTTGTCTTTCTATATATCCAAGCCAGTCTAAAGTATTTGAATCTGAAAGTGTGAATCTTAAATATATTCACACTCGACACACTGAGTTCAAATTACAAACATACAGCATGAAATCTTTTGATTTACTACGCAGTCATTTATCAATGTTATAACTTGCAGCAACGTATGTAAATAATATTTATTTTTATAAAGTGTAGTAAATCGAAAGATTTCACACTGTATGTTTGTAATTTGAACTCAGTGTGTTGAGTGTGAAGATATTTAAGATTCACACTTTCAGATTCAAGTACTTTAGACTGGCTTGGATATATAGAAGGACAAGTAAAGAAGAAGGTGGAACCACTTTTTTCTTGTGAAATTCTCTGTCTCAGTGCTTGATCTGATTGGCTGGTGATAGTATAAGTGCTTGAGAGATTTGCACTCTCTCAGTTTAATTTAAGTTTTATTATGATTTTTTTTTATCATTAAACTAAACTTAATAAATGTATTAAATTTAAGTTGAGTATAGATGACTGCATATATTCATTAATGTTTAATTATGTTTTTATTTTCATATTTGATTAAAATATATAGATATTCAGTAAATATGATATCTCACATTGAGTATCTAAAAATGTTTTTATTCAAATGTCTTTTAAGTTATTGGTGTCAATGCGGCATCTTATGATGAATGTCATTGGGTTTTTCCTCTGCAATTCCATCAATGACTTTAAATTTTGATCATTTATGTTTATTTTCAAATGTTTTTAACTGAGTAATCTATGTAGCCTATCTATGCTTAACATTATAATACAAACTTTTATAAAATGTCCATCCGTGCGGTCCTTTTTAATAATTTAAATTTAAAAATTAATAACCAATCTAAAATAATAAATTTTATTCCTCAAATTTTAAATGTTTATATATGTGTATTAATAAATATTTTTTGTGTGTGTTACTACTGGCAGTGGCTTTCATTTATTTTTTAATATTGAAGATATATTTTAAATAAAATTATATATTATAAATCTCTGCTGTTCCCTGAGCTAGTGGCATGGGATGATGGTCAGAATAAACCATATATATATATATATATGTAAAAGTTGGATCTTAATAGTGCGTATCTGCCTACTCTATAAATTTTCTAGGTTTAAATGGCCTATTGGAACCCGGTTTGGCAGATACGGTAAGACTGGACTCCGATTTTCTATCCGATCATTATAATATATTGTAATCTTGTTATAGCCCCACTGGTTTGGGTGGCATTTGTAACAGAATAAATATGTGACCTATGTTGTCATATGAGTCATAGCCTAATTATTGATCACTATTTGTAACAAAATAAAAATAATAAACTAAGGAATAACAAACCTAATTTAATAATGCTCACGAAATGTGGTTTCATTTGTAACAGAATTAAAATAATAAACTAAACTAAAATTAATATCAATAAATAAAACAAAAAATAACACTTAAGTTAATAAAACAATGATAATAGTCTTTATTATAACCTCATAGATTCAAATAACATTTAGAATGAACAGAAAACAAGCAAAATCATTATTTTAAATTAACCTAAGATATAAGCATTATTTGCAGTGAGTCAAAGATAAGCAATAAAACTAAATGTCACTGTCTTATAAATAATAGTATATGCCTATAATATAGAGATTCCTTATAATAGAATAAAAATAAGAGTAAAGAATTACACAGATGCACTTTAGTATTCCTCATGAATCAACACACTGTTTATAATAATACAAACTTGTACCAAAGGTCAAACATTATTTCTATTTTTATTTAAACAAAATGATTCATAGATTGATAAAATAATAACTTTAATATGCCCTACAAGTTGAAATACCAATGATATCTAACAAAATATATAACTCCATAATTGATTTCTAATACAACTAAATAAAATAAAATGTACTGTTAACTCGATCTTGCTATTCCACTAATATCAATATATTCTAGTTAACTAAGTCAATTATAATACAAAATAACCCAATGCATCTTTCCATTGTTATCAACTTAATATATTATAAAATAAAATAATCCTATATAATCTTAAGATTTTCAATATTCAATCATAGAAATATATAAAATAAATGATAGATTCCTATGTGATGCTTATTCCATCATTTAACAAATCAGATACATTACTCTTCAATTTATTAAAACTGAGTAATTAAAACTTTAGACTATAACTGTCAAAGCATATAAAACTATTAGATTTATTATAATCAAATATTAATATTAAAATGTAATATTTAAACTGAATTTACATCCACATTGATGAACTTTAAATATAATCAAAGCAAATCATTCTAATTTGTAACAGAATAAAATATATTCCCAGCTCTATAACTAAATGAGATTATGTTCTTTCTGTTTGTATAATATAATAGTTATTTTAATCAATACTGACCCAAAATAAACTGTATGAACATTTCATTGCAGCTATATTTACCCATATTCAATAATTATCATACTTGCTCCTTTGTCAATCAACAAATCACAATCTTAAATAGGCAAAACTCACTATACATATTGCCACACACAGAAAGCTAGAGTAATCAATGGATGCCAGAAGGCTTGTGCATAAAATCCCCATCTAGTGCCTACTCATCCAATATCCCCAGACTAGTTTCTGGCTTGGATGAGTAGGCACTAGATGGAGATTTTATGCACAGGCCTTCTGGCTTCCATTGATTACTCTAGCTTACTGTGTTTGGCAATACTGTACCGGTCAGATTTGTATGTTCACTTAGCAAGATCTAGCATCTAGGCAAAAGTACCTCAAATCCAATCATGTGCAAGATACATAAGTCAGGAACACTCATGAGTTCTGCCATATTTGCCTATTTCCCTGATCTACCAACTTATGAGCAGCAATCCTGGTGATATCGATCTAATTTCATTTCTCACTGCCGGCATCGTTCATCAGAGACACAAAAAGACTCCAAGCTAACTTAAAACGAACTATACTTTAAGAGAAATGAAGGCTTGTGACCTTGTATATTAATTATGTATTTTAGCAGAGATCATCTAGTCATCATGAGCATAACTTATAAATTAATAATAACTTAAATAAAAGAAAGCAGTGATTCGAGAAGATATAATATATTTTAAGATTTATTATATTTATAACATAAATAAATGTGCCTGATTGTTTGTCAGACACTAGCCTCATAAATATTATATATATAATTCAGATTTTATAATAACTTTGTGGATATTTGCAGCTATGCCAATAATAAATACCTTACAGGAGGAGCACTATGAGAAAAGCATTATTAAGATACTATTCCACCCTCAGAGAAACAAAAATAGCATTTAACTGATTTGAAAGAGAATAGTTTAACAAGAAAATATTACATTTTTATAGAATGTAATTATTAAATTGGTTTATAAAGTGGCAAACGTGTGGGACAGCTGATGAATATTTATATTAATAATAAGTCTGTCGCAATAACTCGTATATTAAATAAT
Source organism: Epiperipatus broadwayi (assembly GCA_028023455.1). Classification (NCBI taxonomy): domain Eukaryota; kingdom Metazoa; phylum Onychophora; class Udeonychophora; order Euonychophora; family Peripatidae; genus Epiperipatus; species Epiperipatus broadwayi. The sequence continues at coordinate 395,215 of JAQFVV010006510.1, forward strand.
GGGAATAGATTCTGTTTTAGCAAAGTTACACTACTATGGCTTATGGATGTTCATGTGTTTACTAGAAATATAATGAAAGGCAGGATGTGGATGGCGGCAGATTTGGGTGGTCCAATTATGGATCCTGGAGTGTGCTTCATGAAGTTTATTGAACGAGGATTACCAATTTATTCTGCAAATGTTGGCAGGATCGTTTTAGAAATGAAGAGTGGTCGGCAATGCATTTATTGGGCTGGTTTTTCCAGAGCGATTCCCATATAAAGCATGCACATACAACCAAATATGTCCCCAGGGTGGTTTTACAGCCTGGTTCAAGGACATTGAGAACGATGATGGGCTCGACTTAGCGAATACCTCTATGTAAGAGAGAATCACTAATGTATATGAAACAAAGTGGCCTATATGCATGCAACACTTGAGAATAATGAAGCATAAATAGCTTTATAGACTATCTTACTTATTTAATACTTATAAATTATAGAATACCCTGTGTAATGGTGTGAGTTGATTACTAAACAGGCATGGATAAGAAATTTAACTAAATATATAATTTTAAGATATAGAGTCCCCTCCCTTTATACTTTAAGTTATTCATAACTTCCCACACATTTCGTAAATATCAATCTCAGTTAATAAATGCTTTTATGAAAGTAAATAAATTGATACATAAATATGTGGTGGTAATAGTTTGGATAAAATATAGATTTGTATATATATAAGATATATATATATACAAATCTATAGTTTGGATAAAATATAGATTTGTATATATATAAGATACATTAAAGTTAAAATAGCACATTATTATTTTGAAAAAAAAATAAACATTTTTAGGAAAACAAATGTTGATCTGTTTTCTATAGCAAATTTTACAATTTAATGACTTTATTTTTCCAAAATCATGAACACCTGCACAAGTTGAGTAAGACTTGTTTTTAATTAATTTATGTGCTTAATTACCCCATAAGTAAAGGGTAAGCAAAATAGAATTAAAGTATATGTTAGCGATTTTGGAAATTATTATTGGCATTTAAAAAAAAACATAAATACCTAAACATATTAAACTAGAATTATTTGCCGCATGGAAATAAAGAGAGAAAATATATTAAAAGAGGCTTAATGAGGATCAGTTAAATAGAGCTATATGATGGAAAGTTACATAATATGAAAACATTTAACTATAGTATCAGAACAGAGCACCTGGATTATAAAGAAGGCTGAATTTGATAATCAAGTGTGGCTAAAGTTCTTTTACCTTGATATCTGGAGTAGCAGTCCTTGATAAGAATAATGTTCATCCACATTAGTTCACTAGATCTAGGGTTTAAATACGACATGATAGGTAGCATTTACTTTATTGGCAGACATTTAGAGTTCATTAGTATGGGATCTGGAGCTTCGCTATGGGAAAAGCATATTGGAACAGAGGGGAAGGTGAAATTTCCCCTATTCATGGCACATTGGATGAAAATTAAAATTGACGTGGATTTGGTTTGGCATCATCATGATTTTTGTTGTCTCTCCCCCTTTTTGGATTCAAATCCAGCAGTATTTATACTCTATTTTGGTGATGTAGCATAGTAACTACTGCTGGACCTGAGTCATTTTAAGCACTTAACATACAGCTGAAATCGGCTGACCAGATCCTTTCTTATCTTGTAAGACTTTTGAAACAATGCAATTCTGTTATCAGTTTCTCGAACAATTGTTTTAAAATAAGTCTTATGATTTTAAAACAAGCTGGCACGGTCAAAATTTTCACTAATGGGTTTATTTTATTATTACAAAATTGTAATCTTTTACTTTTAGCTAATGAGGTTTTCCGGGTAATTGTTTTTGAGAAACTTTTTAAAAGAATTGCATTATTTCTTACTGCTAAATTAAATATGAAAAATAATAAGTTTCATATATGATTTTAAGTACAATTTATATATAACATAATTTTTAATAATTTGTTAGCAATCTCCTACACTGAAATATATATATTTATTTATCATTTACACATGTATACACATGAAAATAATATTAAATATTTATTTATTAAGTGGCTTTAGATTAAGATATATAAATATCCACATTATTTATGTTAAAACATTAAAGCAAAAGAAATATATGTGCTAATAAATGTGTATATACGTGCGTAAGGGTGGGTTTGAACATAGTTAGATGGGTTAGATGGTAGGAGATTGGATATGGACTGTGAAGCAGGATCTGAGCATCAGATCAACTGCTTCAATACGTGTAGTGAGTTTTGCCTGTTTTAACAACAGCTACACACAAGCATAAGAAGTGGTGGTCATATGATGTTTATTGGCTTAAAATCACAATCTTGTTTTAGAATTTTACCAAAGAGGTTTTAGTAATTATGAACACTATGTATACAAATTAATTAATGAAACTTTAATGGTTTTTGTAGAAACTGAAATGTTTTAACGTTAATGTTGATTGTAAAATTAATATTGTTATAAAAAATGTATTTAAGAATGGATTAATTATTTTTGGATCACAGTGTACCTTCTCAAAGTTAATGTTAATCAAATTAAGCAGGATAGCAAAAAATATGTTGATTAAAAATCCTATATTTTAAGTTTTATATTTAGAACATCAACTTTTTTTGTTTAAATGAACTATTTGTATAGCTTAAGAAATAAAATGATAAAAAATCAAGTCAGATATCACATGACCTAACTTTAATAAAGCTCATATTTTCAAATGTTATATAAAGAGTTTGTAAAACAAACTCTTAACAAGCTTTGAGAATATCCTCAACCCCAGACTGGTTTCTGCATCTAGCATCATCATTCAGGTTCCAGGATATTCATTAGATTAAAAATACTAGTACAAGCCCAGCACTTTATCTAATGTGTAACATTTGTAAATACGAGCTTTATTAAAATTAGGTCATGTGACATCTGGCTTGATTTTTTATCATTTTATTTTTGCTATGGAGGCTTTAATGATTTTATATTGCTAAAGCTATTAATATATGGTGTATCTGGACTTAGTTCAGTCCCATATGGCTATTTGAGTTAGACAGATGGAATTTTAGACATGTGGATGTCTGGAAGTTTCAGATTTTCTTCTCAATAGTTATACATTAGATTAAGTGCTGGACTTGTCCTCACTGATGATGCTAGATGCAGAAACCAGTCTGATGTCAAAGCTTATTGAGAGTTTGTTTTGTGAACTCTATATATAAGCTTAAGAAAACACAGCACACTTGATTTTTTTATTTTAGAATAGTTATGATGTGAATGATAAATATGTAGTTATCTTGACCTTTAAAATAGCATATGGAAAATGATTTAAATTTAATAAGAAAATGTTGCATCTTAACTTATGCAAATAGACTGAATAAAAGATGTGAATAGATTTACAGTTACAAACTTCTGAAGCAAGATAACACAGAATTGTAATGTATTTTTTGAATCTTTTAATCATTGTTTCTTTTGCAATACATGTTTATTTAATAGCCTTTATAATAATATTATCCACAGAATTGCATCTACTATTTTGCATTTCCTATGTCATTTATTTCTATGAATATAACATGTATATCAAGCGCTTTATTATATATTATGGGCTTTAGAATCCTTGATTGCCAAAATCCGAAAATATATTACTTATATATATATAACTTTTCAAGATCTCTGGCTTTTAGAACACAATAAAATATTTATACTATTGTGATAAAATAAATTATTTTTTAAAAAATAAACATAATTATTATTTATAATTTTAAATAGATATTAATTAAATTGCTAATTAAATTAAAACAGACATTTTATTTAAAAGACTAATTAGAGGAAAATGGAAACACACTATACAAAAAAGTACTTTTACAAATAAATTCTAGCGTTAAAATAATTTTCAAAATTGTGAAAATTATTTATAAACAGTTTCTAAAATTTGTTAGAAAGGTTTTGGTAAACTCCACCAAGAATATGTTTTGAACAATATCATAAAAAGAGTCATGGTCCAAAATAATAGATTTAATATAATAAACTCTTATTATATTAGAAGTGATTTTTTTTAAAAGTAAACATATTTTTATAATGTTTTTTTGTCATATTTGGTGTGAAAATTGTTTGATTTATAAAATTTTACTAATTGAAAGATTTAAAACACATATATATATATATATATGCAAATTCATAAATAAATATTTAAAAATACAGTATTTAAAAGCTTATAAAAAATATATGTATAACCGTCACCACCTACATTAAATAAATTAATAAACAATTCAAAAGATAAAACTTTATTTACAAATAAGAATTGTATCATTTACAAATGGACATGTGGGTGTGGCTGTGGATATATAGGTGAATTGAGGTGCACATTGGAAAAAAGAACAAAGGAACACTTATTGTTATTTAAAAAAGTTCAAAATACAAAACAAAATTTTAAAAATAATGATAATTTATCAGCTTCTGTCTTTTATGACCATAATAAATCAAGTATATATGGTTTCGATTTTAATTATAACAACGTAAAAATATTGGAAATTGAAAGAAATAATAATAAAAGGAAAATTAAAGAGGCGATGTTGATATGTAAATACAAGCAACATTTGGTTAATAGGCAAGCAGCAAACATTAAGATCACATAATTATGGGAAAGTTGACATCATAGAATTATGGGAAAGCTGACATTTTAAACATGATAGTTGACAAAGCCACAAGTTGGTTGAAAGCACTTCTAAGTGACGGTTATACATATATTTTTTATAAGCTTTTAAATACTGTATTTTTAAATATTTATTTATAAATTTGCGTATATTATTTTGAAGAAATACAGTCATCGATTTATAATATTATATATATATATTATAACGATCCAAACGAAGTAACGATATATTTATATATCGTTACAATATATATATGACAAAAGTTATAAAAAATTACAGGATTAGATATTAGTAATTTAATGACTAACAAATAATTGTAAAAATGCAAAGGTTGAACGCAATCTTTAAAAAAATATACAAATAACAAAAGCTGAACACATACATAATACATAAATATCTGTTTCCTATTGAAGAAATGTCACACAATGATAAGAAGTTAGAAAATGTTTAGTCTTAGAATTCTTTTATTAATTAATTAGGATGACTCAGTAAAAATCACACTGCAATTAGAAGTCAAAAATTCAAGCCTTGGGTTGCAATAATAATGATTTTTTATGTTAGATAAAAATAGATGTATTTCAAATGCAGTTTAATTATAACATAAAATAATTCAAAATTTTGGTATTGTAGTAATTGATAGTAAGCTATAATTGAGAGTAGATAATAGAATGAGAGATATTTAATCAGATAATAATAAAAAGACGTCTGTGATTGTAGTCACTAGCAGAAACTTAGTATAACAAATTACCCAATAAGAATGATTTATTTTGTAGCCATATAATAAATGATTCTAAATGCATTTCAGTACACAGTATAGTAAAAGGTTGTAAGACAGTAAATTCGCACTGCTAATAAATATTAAATAATAGAAAGTCTTCATAAGAAGGTTAAAAATAAATCTTATAAATTCATAAACTACATAAATAAAATAGTATATAGTTTATCTTCTAGTATAATTTAATGTACAGTGAATACCGTGAACAATGCTATTTAAAAATTCAAATTCTAAGTATTAGAGTGAATGTAGATGAATTGTTCATTATTAATATTTTTGTTCTGAATTAATAATTGCAAGATATATTTTACATTATAAAAACATTAAATCATATGTTTTTGTCATTGTAAACAATTTTGAACTTAAATATTAAATTAACCATAGATTATTTATTACGATGTTTATGTCACTAATATTTTCACACTTAGTATCAGTAATGATCAAAATACATTTTATTTCTAAGTGAGATTTAATTATAATTCAATTGAATTGAACTACTGCTTTTTTGATAGTTGAGGGTATTAGAAATGTCATCATTTTATAAACTTAAACATTTTCATTTTTAAATTTGTCATTAATAGAATTAAATGTTTTCCATATCTCCAAAGCAATAAAGTGAAATTGTTATTTTTAGTATTAGCTATATAATAAAGATTTCACATATTTATATTTTAGGAAAGTAAATTTTGGTTATGACAAATGAAAAATATTTTATATTTCAATTACAATTAGTACATATAATTTGTATTGTTGTGTTATATTTAGAACTTAATATAGACTTAAAACAATAACCAATAAATTATTGGGCTGAAGCTAAAATGACTATCAAAATATTTTTACTACATATATACATAATAATATATTTAAAAAGACAAACTTCCATATATAAACTTCAAAATACAAAGATTTATGTTAATGAAAAATAAAATTAATGACCTTTAATATGAATTTAGGCCAGTCAAGTCTCTTTTTCTGGGCCAGTACATTTAATTGTCTTAATAATTGTATAGTATGGTAATGACCTAATGTCAAACCAGTCACAAGGTAATGAAAGATGGAAGATGAAAACATAAATTTACTATATAATTTTATTTTGCTTTTAATTAATGTAGTACATGCAACAATAGGGTTCACACAGCAATAGAAACAGGAAATAAGATGTTGGTATACTGGACAGTGGAAGCCAAGGGCAGTATAAAAACAAACCTAATTCTTTACCATCATCTTTCTACTATTTTAAAATAAGGCATAAGCTGTATGATATAACATCAGAAAATTGACTGTTTGAATCCTAAAGAAAATGGACAGCTTATCTGAATACTTCAAATTATTTGCTGGATTGCTGTAGAGCAAATTGCAAGAAACTGCAACCGATATTTAAACAAAAACAATTCTAATAAATTCAAGCATTTGGATTAAATAATAGAGCTGATTTTAAATAGACATTTAAAATATAAAAAAGGACCACACTATTCTTCAAATGTGAATAAAAAATGAATTGGAACCTCATCAGAGTATTTATCTATATAAACAATGGATTAATTTTGTTCTTATAAAAATCATTTAGCAACAAACATTGAATTAAGAAAATTTAAATTGTTTTTGTGTTGAAAAACAATGTTCTGTGACTAATCCAATAGAGTTGTATGACTCAGTATTGTCAGAACTTCCCATGGGAAGTGTGATGGTTCAATATTCAAGTGTGTAATGCCTACTGAAACATTGAATACCTCATCTAAAACATCCAGGTAGATGCACAAAGAAAAACAACAACAAGAGATAGAGATAACATCATTGTAAATATGTTGTTTAGGAGTCTACATGAAGAATGAGTGATCTTCTATAGCAGCCTGACCAAAATGATGGACTGTATCTATCAGAGATATTACTAGCATAATCCACAAACCTCACACCAGTAATCGTAAAGAAAGAATTAATTAGTTGTGAGACATTTTTTATTTATGTGTTAATCCATAGAATTCTGTATTATTTATATATATATATTTAATCCATAGAATTCTGTATTATTTATATATATATATATATATATATATATATATATATATTTCACTTCTGAAGAAAATAATTTATAGTTGAATTACAAAACAACTGTATCTGTTTAGAATCAAGGCAATGAAGTATTTTAAAATAATTCAAGTTTTGATGGAGTCAAAATAAACGTGGAAAGAATTATATAATTTTCAATATATATATATTCAGGTTTTGTTTTTATCAGTGCATCTCTCATATTAGTTCTATCTTTTCAAAACTCTTCATTAGCACTAAAGGGAGATCAACTTCTCTCTCACTATGGATGCATTAGAAACATCCAATTCACTTTTTACAAGTGAATAAGAGACACAAAGCATATGTTATAATTTAAATTTCATATACACATTTTTAGATATACTTAAACACACCTTCATATGTATATATTCTTAGATATATTTCAAACTACTATTCCTTTACATATTTCTGAAACATATGATCAATCACATTTACTCTTAGAACAATTATATTCATTAAATAAAGATAATGAAGTATTGTTTTAATGAAGTCAAAACATGCATATCTAAGTAACAAATATATGTAATATCAGTCATAATAATATATAGTAAAATAAAGCTTTGAAATAAACACTACTATTTTCAGTATATATATATCTGTATTTTATAAACTGTTTGAATAAATGCAAACGAAATGCCCATAATTTTATTAACAATTCAATTTTTTCAGCAGTTAATACACATTAACCACTGATAATTTATTACAAACTAACAAAAAATAAATATACAAATTATAAAATGAAAAATAAAACTAGTTTTATAATTGAATTTAATGTTTTATCTTGGATTTCTAGATAAAATTTGATACAATTCCACCACATTAAATTACTTTTCTTTATAATTAAATGCACATTCATATAATATTTATATTTTAGACTAATGGTATAATTATACCAGCAAAGTCAGTATCTTTAAATAACCTCAATTATTCTTTCAATTATCTAGAGAAAAATTGAATGCATGGTAGAAAATTTAAATATTATATATCAATCATGAATCACGTGATTATATGAAATGGTTCGTACATAAAACTATTTTATGATATTGCATTTAAAACAACATACATTTAATACAACACGAACTTCTTTATACAAAATGGAGATATGGATGTAATTTGATCTTTATAACTATTGTTTATCAATATTTACATAGAAGATGATTGGACCACAGTCATAAATAGTACTTCAATCTCATTATAAGCTTGATATTGATTGTCAATTAAACATTCATTGTATGACTTAATGAAGAAATATTAAAAATATTCTAGCCACTCATCAGTAATATTTTTTCTTTCAATTAAATTCCTAATATTATTAGATAAAAACACAAACTGCTATTCTTGGATATTTTTGTAATATATATGGCAGAATCAAGACTATTTTTATAGAAAATCAACATTCATAATAAAAATCAGCATGTACCTCCACTTATAACAGAAACAATAAAGTGGAATTATAGACATAGAGTAAAAAATGTTTGTTTTAAGCAAATGACTTGGAAAAACCAAAGCAATATAAAACAAAATCTATTGATTATTATTAAAAAAATTAAGTAAATATAAAAATAAAAAAATAAAAAAGAAATAGTAAATACTACAATGAATTTATTCAATTCAAGGTTAGCAAACAAATTATAAAAAAATTGAAACGAATAATACCAATAAATCTTTTCAAATATGTAGCACGTTATAAAAAAATCTAACTATAAAATCTAACAAAGTACACCAACAAAATAACATTTAAATATGGAAGGACCTCTATTGAAATGATGAACCATGCTATTAAAACAACTAAATAAACAAAAAAAATAATTAAAAAGGGAAAAAATAGGTAAGCCTAAAGCATAAGATCATGTATGTGTTGATGAATGTCTGTTCAAATGAGATACACAGAAATATTGAACAGCGAAGAAAAATGGAAAATAAAATTATAAAAAGCTACTCACAAATATTAATTACAAAAAAAAAATAGACAAACCTAAAGTATAAGACCATGTACTTATTAATGAAAGTATCTTCAAATGAAATAACATGAAAATATTGGACAGAGAAGAGAAATTTTTTTTAAAAAATGTAAAAATTGCTCATGTAACTGTAGTAATGTATCTTATAAGTTGAGATAGTTTGCTAAGCTTTAATGTTTGAAAATCTATCATAGATTTTACTTTAAAAAACAATGAAAAAAAGGGCTCTCATAGATGAATATACCAATTTTAAGTGACTTGCTTTTGAGAGAGTAACTCAATTGATTAGAGTATTAATTTAAATTTGGAACATCTGAAAAAAAGAAACCAATGCTACTTGAAATGTCATGTTTCATATTAATTCATGAGTGATTATTCAAAATTAAATCTATTTAAAAAGTATAAATAATGTTTGATTTTTTTTTTAAAAAAACATGTATCACTTCAAATAGATGATGGAAATAATTCAACACATAACTATGAATAGGTAGAATAGATGAATCATTAAATATCATCATATCCGTTTTATAATTACTCAAAAGTGATAAATACTTTTTTATCTCTTCAAAGTATCATTGTCATAATGTAAAGAAATCCTATAAATAAAATATAATAAATACAATGAGGTTGTCATTTAACATGCTGTTTTTAATGTTTCAAGACAAAAAAAGATCTGGAATAATCAATATAAAAATGTCTGTATTTCTGCCCTTAAAATAATGTATTGGTTAAAAAGTGCAAATTATTTTGCCAAACAGAAATTTTTGCATATACTTTTAATCAGGCTAATAAGCATGATTTTTCTTTTTAATGAATCATTTAATGGTATCAAGATAGTTTCTTACCTTAATAGTTTGTTTTTATTTTAGTAATTTTAATAGGTATCAAAGATTAGCATGAATAACATATGTTTTTAAAAAACAAAAATGAAGTTGTTGTTGTTTTTTTTTGTATAGTTATTAAAAAAAAATGTTTTAGTGCAACAATCATTTTACCTTTGAAGAATACTAGTTTAAGTTGCATCCAAAACTGGCCTGTCCAAGAGTTACTTTTGTCCTATTCTGCCTTGTAATCATAAGGTATTTTAAGAACTGGTTATGAATTTGAATGCTTTCACAAACTTTTATAGCAATTTCTCTGCCTAAATAAAGTGTATGTGATGGTCATTTCATAAGTTATATTCAAAAAAATTTAAATCACAGGAATTTATAAAACAAATGCCATTATTTTCAACAGCTTTTGATCAAATTTTACTATTTATTCCAGCAATTTCATTAAAGTCTCTGACAATAAAAAATAGTATTTTAATGATATTGAGGGTGGCTGAGTAGTCAGCACAGATGCTTTACAAGTAGTTGTCACAGGTTTGCGGGTTCACTTACTGGACGATGATTTGACACATGAAAAAAAGCTATTTAGCAATAAATACAGTTTTCTTTCTCTACTCTCTGAACCTACTGTTGTAGTGCATATACTAAAAAAAGAGAAAACTGGTATAATTGTGAAAAATAAATGTTCATATCAATAACCTTTCATTGATTCATCTAGAAATTTTAACAATAAGAATCATTAAATAAAACTTTAGTTGTCTATCAGTTCCATTAAATTTCCTCCCTCTGAAAAGTTAAGGTCACAGAAGCCATTTTATCAACTTTAATTAAATCATAACATCTACTTAGCTACAAGTATAGACAATCTTTTAGTCTGATGAGAAAATTGCTTATCATAAGATTCACAGATGCTGTATATCTATATTTGGGTAAAAATAGATTTAAAACATTTGTTTGTATTATCTATTATTGTCTGCTGCTTACCATTGATAACATACTGATTTTAAAAATATTTCTATTACTTTATTGATAACTGAAACACAGGCTTATTATATACCTGTGTCTATATATGTAATATATAAGGTATATGAGCACAGACTTTCACACGAGCCACAACTCTCCACTCTATCTCATAATACTGATACACTTGAACACATATATGATGGAAAAGATAAATAATCACCACTATATGTATTTCATGTTAAAACAACAATCACCAGTTGGTCCAGATTACCATTTCTACACATATATGCTATAAGTCCTCGGATATATATATATATATATATATATATATATATATATATATTGTACCGGTTGAAAAACCCACCACCTAAACTGCAAGTCAGATCCAAACTCAGCTGAACCCAACTCACCAGCTCAGGTTAGTAGAAATCTAAATTGATGGCACAGTTCTATGTGCCATGAAACTAGCTCAATGGTTGATGAGGATTAGAGACCCCTGAACTGACACTAATATCGGATAATAAATTAGCTAAGATAATTTTAAATCAAATCATATATATATATATATATATATATATATATATATATATATATGTTCGGGTTACCAACACAGACAGCGAGCCTTAACATTTAAAATAATTATTGAATAAGAGAATTAAGAAATAAAAAACCAAGTGTGTTTATAAAATATTTAATAATAATAGTAATAGTTTTGTTTGAATTTTAAATGAGATTATATTAATCACCTCTAGCCTTTAACAGAGCTTAGAATTATAATAAGAGTGGTGGACCTTATTATATGCCAATGAGTATTACACAATATTATGGAATTCTATGTCTATGCCCCCAACAAGAAACTAAAAGCAGATAAAGGTATTCAGTTGTAAAGGAAATTGTTACTCTAATTTTATATGAAAGAATGGGAGATTTATTTTCACATTCACAAATCCATTCATGAAGAGCAAGATACATATTTAGGGCATAACTTTAATCTTTATTGGAAAACTTATTTACTTTGAGATAACTGAGAATTTGTTTGACTTTAATTGAAATCACTTCATCATGAATTATGAGCATCAGAACAGGCTTTACTGGAACAGAGGGGTAACGGTGCTGATGAATTATGAGCTATAAAGTAAACATGAAAGATAATAGCTGGCCGTTGATTTAAAAGTAGTATGGCGGCTTGCATTTGATGAGTCTTACTGCCCTTTAAGATGTGGAACATGGGGAAAGCCAGGCCAAGTCATAACTAAGAACCTTTGGTGTTCCAAATATAATATAAGCAGGGGAGGAAGTGCTTTCTTCCTTGATAATTTAAAATATCAGTAATATTAACACTGACAAGCCTACGGAGTGAAAATATTGCCCTACATCAGCAATGTTCAAAAATAATGACTTGATAGTCACCATTTTAATAATAAAACCCAATTTATTATTCAATGCTCTATGTGATGACTTGATCAAATTAATTAAAGTCAAATGAGCTTTTAACTAAAATTATTTAAAGCATTTGTAAATTATAGTAATTATGCCCCAAACATTGTGCCCTTTCTTAATATTAATAGATAGTAAAAACAATTTCAATGTTAATGTATTTAGTTGATTCCTTTATCGACCCTTTGTCAAAAACATTTTAACATTATATATGAATAAATACATATTTGTGAATATGAGAAATAGCTGGGGCATAGATTAGAAACAGAGCTAATAATTTGTTTTTAGCCAATTATAAAACTAGTAAACATTTAATAATTTATTTCGGCTCAATGATTAATAGAACATATAAATTTAGTTCTAATGGCCGAGAATTATGAATAGACTTAATATTATATATTTGAACAAAGCAAATGGAACAAAGAAGCTCATCGAGTCGAAGGATTATTGGCATATAATTAAAAATAAACAACATTAATAAATCATACAATAAATGTATATATATAATATAATAAATGTACCACCATAGTAAGGAAGGAAAGTTAAATTTAAAGACTAGAGATTGAGAGAATTACTAATTTAAAATAGCATAAATAAAAGGTGTTACACAGAGTATTACATTTATAAAAGAGAAGAGCTCTTAAAGGGAGTGTAAAGTAAAGTTCAGAAACTGGCCAGAAAGTTTAAGGTTCATTATAGAAATGTATTACCCATTTCTTCGGGGTTGTTCCTTAGTTTACACATCCGGGTTGGTAAAATGTAGGCATGCATTCGGTCGATTACTTGAACAGCATTTTATTTGATTTTGGCAGCATGATTTGTCTGGAAATAATTTAGCAGCTTCATTGAAGATTTTCAGGGGACTTCAGGAACCATAGCCATATTCCTGACATTTAGTCCCTTACCAGGATATGGACACTATTTGAATTCATGATTTTAAAAAGCACAGAATTTACTGGCACTTTTCTGCAACAAAGATGGCTTCCACTTCTCCATACTTTTCAGAGCTATTTATACTGTATCTGATGCCTTCGGGCTATCCTTCTTTCATTATCTATGTTATAAAATCTACTAGTTGTTTTTAGATACATTCCTTCGATAAGGCTTTCAAAACTCATTAATTTGAATTCATTTTCTAATTAAAAAATGAATTCTTAAAATCAGAAAAATGATTTTAATTAGGAAATCCTTACATTTCAAATAAATATCTTTTTTTCTAATTAATAAAACTTTAACTATTGTTTTGGAAAGGGAAAATCTGAAAGCTTATCAAAAGAATGTAGCTTTTAATCACTAAATTTTAAAAAAAATATTTAGAGTAAAATCAAACATTTCCGATGCAATGAAACTTTAGAACGAATATGTACATTTAAATATTTATAAATATATATGCACAATCCACGCAGTTATAATATATATAAATTCATGAATATTTCTATCACAAATTTATTAATAGAAATGATTAATTTAAATCTCAAGCAAGTTAATTTTATACACATTTATAAAGTTTTTCTTTATAGAAATTAGCGTGGATTGAATGTATAAAGCCCCATTGCATCGGAAATTTAAGATTAGTACTAGGGTTTCAAGTGGGCTTATGGACAGGCTGCTATTTGATGACAAAATTTTATTTAGGTACTTACAACTGGATATCACTTTCAAGTGAAGGAAGATTGCAAGAATTAGAAGAAGAACTCTCTTATATTAAATGGAATATTATTGGACTTTGGGAAGTTAGATGAAAAGGTGAAGAGACAATTGATTTAAAAAGTGGACATATATTCTATTATAAAGGCACAAATATTGGAAATACAAGTGGAGGTGGATTCATTATAAATAGAAAGTGGAAGAACAATATTGTGGAGATTTATGGTGTACCAGACAGAGTGGCAAGATTAGTTATACAACTTAATAGCAGATACCAAATGCAGATAATTCAGGTTTATGCCCCAACAAGTTCTCATAGTGATGAAGTAGTAGAAGATTTTTACATGAATGTACAAAAGGCTTTTTATCAGAGTAAACAACATTTTAAAATTGTTATGGGAGACTTTAATGCTAGAATTGGAAAACAAATGAAAGATGAAAGTGCTGTAGGTAATTTTGGTTATGGTAATAGAAATGAGAGAGGGCATAGACTTGTGGGGGTTGCAGAAAAAGAAAAAAAACTTTATATTATAAATTCTTTTTTTTGAGAAAATAACATTTTAAAATTGTTATGGGAGACTTTAATGCTAGAATTGGAAAACAAATGAAAGATGAAAGTGCTGTAGGTAATTTTGGTTATGGTAATAGAAATGAGAGAGGGCATAGACTTGTGAGGGTTGCAGAAAAAGAAAAAAACTTTATATTATAAATTCTTTTTTTTTGAGAAAAATGTTAAAAGGAAATGGACATAGAAGCATCCAAATGAAGGTACAGTAGAATTGAATTATATTTTGACTAACAGGAAATACATATTTTAAGATTGTAATGTTCTTAATAGATTTACCACAGGAAGTGATCATCAATTAGTAAGGTGGAGGATACATGTTAATGTAAAACTAGAAAGACGAAAATTGTTAAAAAAAACAATATTTACAGTTAATATTCCTAATCTTCAGAAACATTCTAATGAATTTAAATTAGAACTTACAAACCAGTTTCAAGTACTAGTAGATTTTGAACATGATTCAGATTTGAATGAAATTAATATGAAAATAACTGATACACTTATAAAAACTGCAACAAAGATAGCTGGTAAAAAAGCAGCAATTTACCAATAAAATTTCTACCAAGACTAGAGATTTTATGAAGAAAAGAAGAAATATGACGATATACAAAAATGATCCATTAAAAAGAATTGAAAATCTCTAATTTTGTAAAATGGTGTGGAAAAGAGTTGAAACTGTTATAAGAAAGTATAACTGTGAACTAGCAAGAAAAGCTATAGAAGATAATAAAAGTCTTAAGAATGTAAAACAACATTTTGGTATTGGTAGGAAATTTAAATCTGCAATAAGAAAAAAAGATTGAATTATTACTAAAAAGAGAGATGACATCATAAAATTGGTAGAACATTTTTATCAAGAATTATATAGTAATAAAGAATAAGTACCTCCTATATCTATTACATCTTCCGAATTGCCCAGAATTTTAAATAAAGAAGTGAGAAATGCAATTAAATGTATGAAGAAAGGAAAGGCTCCAGGTGATGATGGAATTATAATTGATATATTAAAAGAAGCAGGTGAAGAAACAGAAATTTTTTTAGCAAAGTTATATACCAAATGTCTAAATGATAAAGATGTACCGGATGATTGGAAGAATGCAGTAATAATATTAATATTTAAAAAAGGTGATAAAGAAGATATTAGAAATTACAGACCTATCAGCCCTTTATCAGTTTTACATAAAATTTTTACCAAGATAATTACAACTCGTCTACAGAGAACATTGGATTTCCACCAACCAAGAGAACAAGCTGGATTTAAAAGTGGTTTTAGTACAGTAGATCATATTCAGGTACTGAGAGAAGTTATAGAAAGGACAAATGAATATGAGTTGTCATTATGTTTTGGATTTGTAGATTATGAAAAGGCATTTGTTTTTATAAACATTTCTTCAGTGATTAAGGCATTGGATCATCAAGGTATAGATCCAGGATATTGTCATATTTTAAAGAATATTTATAAAAATGCAACAGCAACAATTAGATTACATAATGTTAAATATTACAGTTTACAAACATCGCACTATAAAAAAAATGATTTATTTACATAATGATACTAGGAAAGTCAACATTGAGAAAGGTGTAAGACAAAGTGACTCCATATCTCCAAAACTTTTTACAGCAGTGCTGCAAGAAATATTTTGTGGATTAAAATGGGAAACTAAAGGAGTGAAAGTAAATGGAGAATATTTAAGTCATTTAGATTTCACAGATGATGTAGTTGTTTTCGCAAATAATGCTTTAGAGCTGCAGGAAATGTTGCAGGAGTTATCAGATGAAAGTAGAAAAGTAGGACTAAAGATAATTGTTAAAAAGACTAAAGTAATGTTTAATTGATTTGCTCATAATATGAAAATAAAGATTGATTATGATGAATTAGAAGAAGTTAACAGTTACAAATACCTTGGTCATATTATTAATACAGATGGAAACATAATGGAGGAAATTAATCATAGAATTAAACTTGGTTGGAGTGCTTTTGGTAGAAGTAACTTGGTACTAAAAGGAAATATGCCTATGTGTTTGAAAAGGAAGGTTTTTAACAAATGTGTTTTACCAGTTCTTTCTTATGGATCTGAAACTTGGACACTCAATAGAAGGGCAATACAGAGACTTCAGACCACTCAAAGAAGTATGGAGAGATGTATGTTGGGAGTAACAAAAAGAGATCGAAAAGGCAATGTATGGGTAAGAGAACAAACAGGTGTTACTGACCTCATTAAAAAAATTAAAAGATTGAAGTGGAGTTGGGCTGGACATATTGCTGGAAGAAATGATAATAGATATTACAATTGAAATTTTAAACTGGATTCCAAGAGATTGTAAAAAACCCAGAAAGAGACCACATGTGAGATGGATGAATGAAATAAGAAAGTGTGCAGGGGTGATGTGGAGAAGAAAAGCTAAAGATCGAAGAAGATGGATTAAACTTGGAGAGACCTTCATCCTGCAGTGGATTGATAATGGTTGATAATGATGATGATGATATTAAGATAGCAATTCTTCATACTTTAATGGACAGTCTTCAATCCACTCCACACTCCAACTCTTCACCTGTCCAGCCAATTGAAAATCTAATGATGGAATGCTCAAAGGCCATCCTGAGTCTGATATTCTTGTCATTGGGAGAAATTTTCCAACATGAAAACTTAGACTATCCAAGCAGATCATTTTAGAGTACTTTTGTAAAATCTCTTACATATTTGTAAATAGTAAGGGAAGCAAAAATTCCTTTGTAAATTTAACTTAGTTTAAAGTAAATATTTTACAATCAATTAAAATTAAAAAAAAAAAACAAGAACCAAATAGTTTATTTGTTTATAGTTCAATTATTTTAATTTTGTTGTGAATTTAAATTGTATCATTTGATCACCAATCAGTATTTTAAAATGATTATCAATCAATCTCTCTAACAATCACTTTCTCGGTTTTTTGTATACTTTTGAAATCCAGATTAAAACTTCACCTGCATATTATCATCTCTACTAGCAATATCTAGCTCATACCTGTTTGTTCTCTGATCCAAATTATTTTGCTTTCAATCCCTTATTGTTATTTCCCATAATTTGTTATACCTCTTACTTTATTAAATAGCGTAAAGTCTCTGAATAGCTCTGGTTAAGATTACTGATAAAACCTCTCTAATAAAAACCTTCCATTTCAAATACCTAGACAATATTATTTAATTTAAAATGTAATGTTTGATAATAGTAATTATCGTTATTAATTAAAATTATTAATTAACAAAAACTCATTCGTCTTGCGTTGTTAGCCGAGAGGTATCGCAGTCGCCATGCAAGCAAGTAGTTGATTGCAGACGGTTGTGGGTTCGCGTCCCGGCCGATGCTATGACACATGGAAAAAAAAAAAAATCCCTTTATATATTTATATACACTGTTGCTTGAAAAAAATGTTTAAATATATATAAAGGAAAACAATTAGGAATTATTTTAGAAGCCCAAAAGATATTTTGTTAATAGCAATTTTCTTTTAGTTTCTTAAAAACTGCAAGCATATACAGGGTATAAAAGTATTTACCTTAAGGGAAAATACCATTTACTTGTCGTTAATCTAATTTTTGTTTCTTTATTGGGAACAATTTAAAACAAAATTATAAGTGTTTTTCCTAAAGATTAGATAAACATTTTACTTCTTTTTGTGATAAAATGTATATTTCATTATAGATAATTTTCTATAAATTATCAGTCACTAACTTTTTATTATTAAATAAAAATATTTTTCAAATATTAAGTTATGTTAAATCGTGAACGCAGGTATTTTTAAATTTTTTTATAATAAATAACAATTGGTTAGAAATGAATGAATATTGAGTCTTCATATATTAAAAGGTCACTAAACTATATATACCAATTACTATTTTTACATAATGGAGACGAATATCCATAAGTGGAGATGTTACCTCATAATATAAAACAAATCTCATTTAGTTAAGCTGGATTAATTATGAATAAATATTTTAGTAGATTTTACTTCATGTATAGTAAGATGTGGGAAAATCAATAGAAAGTCATTTTGAAATAAAAATGGAATGAAACATATAACCAAAATGAAACAGGAAAAATATTATATAATTATTTTGACTGTTTATAGTGGGTCTAAATACATTTCAAGCAACATTATATAAAAAGTGACTTCTGAAGAATATATTACTTGGATATAAAAGAGGTCCATATATTATTTCAAATAGATGTTTTACTAAAATAATTGTTAATAGAAAACACAAAGTACAGAGATTGTGTTCTGAATCAGCAATATATAAAGAACAAAGGCTCCAAACTTACAATGTAAAAAATAATCGGGGGAAATCTAGTTTATGCAATTATTTATTTTAGGACAAACAGACTCCTGAACAAGTAGTCAAATGATATGATATTATTTTATAGCATAAAGTGTGATGTATAAATTTGTTAAGACTGGGGTTATTTAGGTTCTTAAAAAGAATACATAATAAATGTTCTAGTCTATGTTTTACATGTGAATGGTCGTGGGTCAGTCAATGTATATGTTTTTAATGCTCATTGATAAATCGAAGATTACAACTCTGAACAGAAATGGTTATACAAAAATGTAAAAACAGAAAAATGTTAGAGTCAATTTTTGTAAAAGCTAGTCATAATTAGACTTAAACTGCAACCATTATCTAAGATTTGAGATAATAATTTATAAATAATTTTGTTTGCACTTCAAACTATTCAAAAATCAATTATTAATTTACATCCAGCACCATCATGGGTTGTTGTATAAGATAAATTTTAGTGTGTCCTCACTCTCATCCCTTAAATAAATTTTGTTAAATAAATTTTGTAAAATTTAATCAAAACAAATTCTATAAATTTTCATTTAATAAAAAATATAAAAGCAGTAGAACATTAAAAAATTATAAATATTTACATTATTTAAACATTTACCTTTTACTTTACATATTAACTCTTCTGATTTTGGCAGCCACAAAACAACTTATAGAAAATTTTTCTCCTATGGTAAATAATGACAAGCTTCTGAAAATATTCAGCAAGATCATATTTTTTAGATCCTTCTTCTGTGATAATCAGGGGACTTCCTAAACAGGTTTCATAAGCTTATGATCTTTGCCAGATGAAATTTCCATCTCACTTAAATGCAGTTACAAACAAACTATGTGTGGTTATACTACCTCAAGCAAAGATCAGAGCTAAGGATTGTCAATGTACTAAGCCTATCTCCATCATTCCTGTATTAATTTTAGTGGGCTTGAACTAAAAAAGAAAAAGAGTGAGAATACTGTAGTGAGAAATGCTGTACATGTAGTTAAAATGAAAATGTTGCATAAGTATATACTCCCATTGTTATAGTTATTATAAGATGACTGATGGTGTGAGAGTCTTATAATAACTTAAAGTGACTGAAAAAATATAACAGACTGTTCTTATAAGAAACATTACCCAGCTTTTTATGAACCAGCATACTATATTCCAAAGCAGCAGGAGTTCTTGGCCAGTCACTGTTTATTTGATATTGGCAGTTAACTTTCATATATCTAAAGACCACTCCACTAACGCCACCTAACATTCCTTTTTATATGACATTAATAATACATATATATGTTTTAAACTATTTTGTATTATTATTTGAATTAATTACTTTCAGTTTCTTTTTTCTCAGAAATAATTGCATTTTTTCTATTAATCTATAATTAATTATATTTTTATTATTTTTTTATAAATGTGGATTATTATTTAACTTTTAAGAAAAATCACATTTGATGAGCATTTCTTAAGTGTAAAGATACATTTTTTTAAAATAAATTTTTATTTATTTATTTATAATTGGGTTAAGTTGTTATGTAATTTTAACATTCTCCAAATATTTTTCTATTTATTTATACAATAATAATTATTCATTAAAACCAGTCATCACTTAGACAATCCTGATATCAATAAAAGTCAAACAATTTCAAACCGTTGTCAAGGCAATCTCCTTTTAATAATAAAGGTGGAATATAATAAATATGTATTTTTTACAATAAATCTTCATTACCTAAAACAATTTTATTTAGACTGACCATTCATTCTATATTGTTTAGGTTTTTGTTCTATTTAAAAAGGTTATATGGTTTTATATAAAAATGTATATAATAATTTTTAAAAGGAATGAAACTTTTGACAAAGATAAAGATTTGTAAAAGGTAAATTTGGCAATATAGGTAATAATCATAGGTTGTGAAATTATATTATTTTTTGGAAAAAAATATAAAGTCAAAAAAATACACTGATAATATGTTTAGAGGTAATGAAATTTTAAAATAGATGCTATCTTCATCTGTGAAAAGTGAGAAAATGATGATATAAGAAAAATGACTTCGATCAATAATCCCAAAAAAGATGGATTTAAAAATGCATAGAAAATGAAGCAAAAGATTTTAAAAATTAGATAGATTATTTGTATTGATGTAAAGAATTTTTTTTGGAATATCTACTTAGTCTAAGCTCATTATATATTTATTGAAATTTATAATAAAACACACTAAATCAGTAGTATTTAATCTATGGGTCACAACCCCAAATTAGGTCACGAAAATTAGGGTCGCAAGATGAATGAAAAAAATTGTAAATAAATAGAATTGATTACAAAAAATCATTGACAAAAAGATTTGGAGAAAAAATATTAATTTTTAAAATGTGAAATTTCATTAAATTCTAAAAGATTACTCTATTTTAAAAACAATGACTTCAAAGAGTTAGAGGTTTGGATATGTCTCAGATGACTTTGTGTAACATTGCTTTCAGCAAATCACATGACTTAGCAAACAAGTGATGACAGTACATATTTTATTTACATCATCATCATGGCACATTAGTGAGTTTAATTATTATTTTAGTATAAAATTTATTTTTTAACTTAGTAATTGTGATAAACAGACTGCTTTTAAAGTTATAAATTTGATGAACTTTCATGAATAAGTAGTTAAAATAGAGACAATGAAGAAACAAATGGTGAGAAAAGTACTTTGATTTTGGCCGCTTTGGTTCTATAGAGTTGAGACATAAAAAAGTAAAAGCAAACAAATGAGTTTGTAAGATTGACAATGAGTTTATAGAATATGGTTTTATAAGCACTGAAGATGATAATTCAAGGGCTAGATACCTTATTTGGCTGGCAGTACTGTCAAAGGAGTCACTGAAACCAAATAAACTGCAGAGGTACCTTCACACCAAACACCCAGAATCCAAAGATAAAACCATTGAGTTTTTTCAGAAAAAAATAGGGCATTTGACATGTAAGAAAAACTTTATGTATAATTTTACTGATACTACCAAAAAAGCATTGGAGGCTTCTTACTAAGTAAGCTATTGTATAGCTAAATCTGGGAAGCCATACACAATTGCTGAAGAGTTAATTGTTCCAGCAATTCAAGATATAGTAGGTATTATGTTTGGTGAGAAGGAAAAGCAACAGATATACCAAATACCATTCTCTGATACAACAATTGGTCATAGAATAGTTGAAATGGCAGATAATATGGAAAGTGAATTTATAATCAGAATTCAAAAAAGTAAATTTTTCATTCTTCAGTTGGATGAATCCACAGATTGCCAAAACACTGCACAACTAATATGTTTTGCAAAATATGAATACAAAAATGAAGTTGAAAAAATCTTTCTTTTTTGCAAGGAACTACTAAGAAATATGGGAGAAGAAATATTTAAAGTGATAAATTCTTAGATCATGGGGTGTGCAGTGATGTAGCTCATGCCATGGTTGGAAAACACAGTGGACATCTATCTTGAATCAAAAAAGCCTCATCTAATGTAACATGGGTTCACTGTATGATTCATAGATAAGTACTTGTATCAAAATGTATGCCACTGAACTTAAATTTTGTTCTTAGATACTGGAGTTAAAATAATAAATGTTATAAAAGTGCATCCTCTGACCTCAGTAATTCTATATATATATATATATATATATATATATATATATATATATATATATATATATATATATATATATATATATATATATATATATATATATATATATATATATATATATGCAGAGAAAAGGAAAGTGAACATCAGCAGCTTCTTTTATATACTAAGGTGCATTGGCCTTCAAGGGATAGGGTCCTAATGAGACTATTTGAACTTAAAGATGAAGTGTTTGTGTTTTAAATGACAATAATAAAGATAAAAAATTTATACACGTTTTAACTGATGAAAAATGGCTATTCAGGTTAGCATGAATGAGTTAAATTTAAGTTTTCAAGGTGAACAATTAAATATTTTTATGGCCAATGATAAAATCAAAGCTTTATAAAGAAAATAGATTTGTAGTGCTCGTACTGCAAGGAGATAAATTTTGTAGCATTTCCTACTTTAGAAAGTTTTGTCATAGAAAACAAACTTAAAGTTATTCAATCAGTTATTAAAGATATAACAACTCACTTGACAGATCTTAAATATTAATTTAATACTTATTTTCTGGAAGATTTTTCTGATTCTGAATGGATTCGAAATCCTTTTCAGTGCGTATTACCCAAAAATTTATCATTTCATTTAAGTAAATAACTGAGTTATCATCTGATGGAGAATTAAAATTTGATTTCAAAGAGCTTGAATAGAGTAATTTTTGGCTTAAAGTTCGAAATGAATATACAGAACTGTCTGATGCAGCTCTAAAGACATTATTATCATTTGACTCATCTTATATGTGTGAGATGGGATTTTCTCCATTTCTCTACCTAAAATCTAAATACTGAAACAAATTAACAATAGAGCCATCTTTAAGACTCAATTTGAACAAAAATAGAGCCAGAAATACCACTACTTGTAAACAAAAAACAGGCTCATAGATCTCATTAAATATTTTCCTTTTGTAGTTTTTTAAAACTGAATTTTTTTAAGCTCCTACATGTTATACACCATATTTTAATTTAACTAGCTATAAATGATTAAAAATAGTCGATTTTTCAATCTAATATTTTGGTAACTATAGAATTGATTTTCAGTTTATTGTACTCTATTGATACTTATGTTTATTTTGGTATGAAATAAAAAAATAAATTAACATCTTCCTAATTTTTAATATTACCTAGTCCTAGTTTTTGAGCAATTAGAATTAGATTATTGATTTTTTAAGGTTGGGTCAGTAGGTTACTTGAATACCAAATAATTCTGTAATATTTATGTGAATATAAATAGTGTATTTAATTACATCTTTAATTTTTATTGCTTTTTTTCTGTTTCTTTGTGTTGATGACAAGTCCTTACTTATTAAAAAACTATGAGTTGTTTAAAACATTTGTAGTTTAGATAAAACTTTTCAAATAATCATTAGCAGCCATTCATAGTGAATGAAAACCAGACCATTCCAACTATAGAAATAGTAGTAGTAGTAGTAGTAGTAGTAGTAGTAGTAGTAGTAGTAGTAGTAGTAGTAGTAGTAGTAGTAGTAGTAGTAGTAGTAGTAGTAGAAGTGGTAGTAGTAGTGGTAGTAGTAGTAGGAGAAGGAGGAGTAGGAGGAAGAGTAGTAGTAGTAGTAGTAGTAGTGGTGGTTGTAGTGGTGGTAGTGGTCATGGTAGTGGTAGTGGTAGTAGTGGTGAAAGTGGTGGTGGTAGTAATAGTAGTAGTAGCAGTAGCAGTAGCAGCAGCAGTAACAGTAGCAGTAGTAGTAGCAGTAGTCATAATAGTAGTAGTAGTCATAATATTAATAGTAGTAATAATAATAATAGTAGTAGTAGTAGTAGTAGTAGTAGTGGTAGTGGTAGGGGTAGTGGTAGTGGTGGTGTGGTGGTGGTGGCGGTGGTAGTGGTAGTGGTAGTAGTAGTAGAAGTAGGAGTAGTAGTAGTGGTAGTGGTAGTAGTGGTAGTAGTAGTAGTAGTCGTAGTTGTAGTAGTAGTAGTCATAGTCATAGTAGTAGTCGTAGTAGTCATAGTAGTAGTAGTAGTCATATTCGTAGTAGTAGTAGTCGTAGTAGTCATAGTCGTAGTAGTAGTAGTCATAGTAGTAGTAGTCATAGTAATCATAGTCGTAGTAGTAGTAGTAGTCATAGTAGTAGTAGTAGTAGTAGTCATAGTAGTAGTAGTAGTAATAGTAGTAGTAGTAGTAGTAATAGTTGTAATAATAATAGTAGTAATAATAATAATAAAATATTAGTGATAAGTTTATTATTTTATAAACAACATAGAAACATAATTATGTCCACATGCATCACTTGATGTTTTGTAGTAGTAGTAGTAGTAGTAGTAGTAGTAGTAGTAGTAGTAGTAGTAGTAGTAGTAGTAGTAGTAGTAGTAGTAGTTGTAATAATAATAGTAATAATAATAATAAAATATTAGTAATAAGTTTATTATTTTATAAACAACATAGAAACACAATTATGTCCACATGCATCACTTGATGTTTTTTTAGTCTCTTTATTTGATATCTGGAAATGCAGTTTGTAATGTCTACAATAAGATTTTCTTTAAACATATTTCAAACTTTTACCAAATTGGGTCTTTGCATTGGATTTTATCTTCAATCATATCTTCTCAACAAAAGCAATTAATATATCAGCTCTTTAAAGTGATACCACGACAGGATTTGACCCCATAAAAATACGTTTTAAGAAAATCTACTGTCTTTGAATGACTTGATATGCATAATTCAAGAACGTTGTGATTTTATATTAGTAGACTGCATAGTATTACATCCAGAAAACTGGAAAACATATGTATTAATAATTATGATCCTGCTGTCATAATTTTAGAATTTATAGAGCATTCTTAAATACTTTTTTTAATATCTTTATATATTGTTTATAAAGGATTTTAGCCTCACTTTTGACGATAAACTGGATAACATAACTTTATAAACAAAGAATTTAGTTGCAGTAATTATATCGTTATAATAAAATATATTATCTTTTAACTTATTAAATAAAGTGGCAGCACATCACTGTGTCTGTCTTGCATGTCAACATAAAAGTTTATCTTTGCTCTGAAAAAGCTAACAAGATATTTAATTTGATTCAAAATTTTAAGCTCAAAACCATATAGATTAAAAGTTGGTGAATTTGATTCTTTTTTGTCAAAACAAATTAGTAAAGTAGGTAAAAATTTTAATTTTTAATTAATAAACCGAAATTTTAAGTTTCTTTTTAAAACACTAAAAACATTTTTTTGAACTGAAAACATAATGCTGAAATATCGAATAATATAAATTCTAGTTTTATGATGAAAATAATTTAACTTCATAAAAATAGTCAAGCGTTGGTGACCCTGTGGTTAGCGTAGCTGCCTTCCAAGCAGCTGGCCCAGGTTTACTTCCTAGTCAATGCTTTGTCACATGAGAAAGAAAAAAAAAACTTCATAAAAATAATAATTTACATAAAATATATTTGTAACAAACAATCATAACTTTTAAATATCTATAATTGTAAAGCAGAAATAACTATCTTTTATAGAATTATGTTTAACGTAATTACCGCTTTGCCATTATAAAATGCATTTAGAAATATTTTTATTAGATATTCTATGAAAGTTATAATTCTTGTATTACATAATTTTGCTTGTGATGTAAACATTCATATTAATTTTTTTAATATTATGTTTAATTTCATAAATAATGATAAAGAAAAAAACACATAATATTATTATTATAAAGTTTTATTTTTTATAGTTTTAATTAAAATTACTTTATTGATTTGCTTCTATATATATATATCTTTTGTCATAATAAGGTCACAGATAAACCACTGCTAATTTCCAATGTTTGTTTTTTGATGATGAATTATGAGATGAAGTTTGTACAAACAACAGACACAAATTAAAATTTTATGATAATTCATTCTTTTAATAATTCAAATAAGTTATTGCTACAAGGCAAAAAAGTTAATCTTTTCATTTTATTTTATGAGGATTTTATGAACAAATTACAAACAAACCATTTAGCAACTGTCCTGGAGGGAGGATAAAGAACATCTTTAAAAAGAATTTGCTTTACTTGCAGCTTTATCTATCTATCTGTTTCACTATATTTATGTGTATTACATTTAATATATATATTCGTACCCAAAAATATTGTATTATCTACATCATATAACCGTGAAAACATTATATATATATGTGTGTGTGTTTATATGTAATAAAAGTTATCTTGAAGAAGATAAAAACCTACCACATAAAATGACATCAGATTATTAAATGATTTGTTTGGTTACAATCTCAATTTTAGAAAGTCATTGTCCAAAATTCTGTTTTCACCATGGTAAAATTTATACACACAAATAAAATAAAATTAAGATAAATTATAAATTAAGAAATTCATACCATTTCTACATTGTTCAAATACTATTTGCTGTAGACTTTATTCATTATTTTAATCAGTGATAAATAATATATCATATTAATTTTTTTTCCCTCAGTGGTTCATCGAAAAACACTAAAACTTTATTGATGACTTTTGCTTTATGAAAATTTTGATAGATTAATATAATACATGCCACATTACATAATAAAACTTTATTAATACAAAATGAAAGATTATAGCAAATGATATTCAAACACTAACTAAAGGAAATAATTGACTGCACAAATTAGCATGACTATTCAAAGTTAAAAATAATAATTAACATTTGTGGAAAAAATTGATTAATCTAGACAAATGATCTTATTTTTTTTCCTGATTTAATAGCCAAGAAATCCATGAATCTCTAATGCCTTTTAACAAAAGTGCCGTTTTATTAGGATAAAGAAAATATTCAAAATAGATTTTTGGAATGCAATTCTAATATAATATTTAATGTAATGACTATACTTATGTGTATAAGCAATCAGTCCAAAAATTAATGGCTGAGCATTTGTTAAAGCTAACCATATGTCATCAATCCTCAACATTGTCTGCTTTTTGCTTTTATTTTTGATGTGAAGAAATGATCTCACTTTCATGAAAATATGCAGATTCAAATAAAAGTAATACTTAAAAGTCAAGCATAGAGAAATTACAATATGACATATATAGTTCACTAGAATTGAATCAGCTATTCTTTATAAAAACAAATTACATGCTGAGAATCCATAGATTTATGAATTATTTTCACACTTCATCAGGAAAATTGGCTATATTCAAAAATGAAGATAATAGATTGCATACCAGAGCATATGTTTTTTATTCAAGCTCAGAAATGTATATCTGAAATTGCTTTTGAAGAGATATATGGTGACCAATAACCTCCTTCAGTTTTTCATTTCTATCCTTTTTTGATTCCTCTACCAATTTTCAATTAATTTTCATGAATCAAACCATATATTATTTATTAATTAGTTAGAGCTAGTCGAATGGTAGATATTTATCATATCTTTGTTATTTATTATATTAAGGTGACAAGTATTTTAGCTGGAGTATTATTATTTTATTTGAGCTAATTCTATTTTTCCATTATGGATTGATCGGATGGTGAGGGTACAATATATTAAAAGAAAAACAAATACATGAACATGATATATACATGTAAACGAGTGTATTGATAGCTTAATTTAAATGTTATAACATGTTTATATACAGATAAATAATTTTGTATAATCAACAATAATATGCCAGTTTGTAGATAATTATTCACCAAATAAATATATAAATTGTACTATTTAATGATATATTTTTATATAATAGCAATTTAAACATTTTAAGCACACCAAAAAGTTATTGTATACACTTCATTTCTGAAATTATTTTGAAAGATTTTCTTCAGCATTTTTAATCTATTTTAGTTTTCAAAAAATCTTTTAAAAGTTTAGAATTCTCTACTTTAACAATAATCTAACGACTCAGAATTAAGACATTTTGATTCATCTTTGCTCTAAACTTTCAAAAAGCAATTACATGTTACAAAATTTCTCACTCAATTGAAAATATGTAACTTTTTGACTGATAAAGTGTAAGACCTAAATAAGTTTTTAAAGGCTTTAAAAGTCACACATTTACGCATGCAAAATACACAGAATATAAATGCTTACATATTTTATATACATTCATACTCACGCGTGCATAGTATCATATGTGATTAATCTTTACTCAAATTTATCTGTATTTATATATTAAATTTCAATTAGGTATATATACAACAAATATTTTTTCTAGTTAAAAATTAGCTTTTTTTAATAGTCAAAAAAATATTTGTTCGTCAAGTGTTGTTAGCCAAGAGGTCATCGCAGCTGCCTTGCAAGCAAGTAATTGGTTGCAGATGGTTGTGGGTTCGCCTCCCGGCCGATGCTATGACATATGAAAAAAAATGTTGCAATTATTGTAAAACAAACACTAAATTTACTGTAAACACACAAGTAGTAATATTATAAAATAAATATTATTTTTTTATCAAAACAATCATTATGCTCTGAGAATTATAAGATGAAAAGTAGTTGTATGTGTCAGTATGTGAATATTTGATATGAAATGATTGGAAATCAATAAATAATATTTCTAATTTAAATGCTATTGTATATTTTTTACTATGCTTATGATATATGTGCTTATAAATGAAAATATATTATTTTACTATATTAGTTAATAACAAAACAATAGTGTTATATTATTAAGAAAGCAGATTGTCATTATCATGATTTGTATTAAAATTGCATAAATGTGTATAATGTATTATCACTGAATAATACCATCCACATATGCATACACAGACTGTTAATAGCAAACTCTATTTACAGTAGTGCCACCAACTGCAAGCCTTGAATTAATAGATGCAAGAAGGTTTATGCATGAAACACCTATTTAATGCCTATTCATCCAATATTATCACAGATGAAAGGCCCAAGCTAGAAATTAGTCTGATGTTATTGGATGAGCAGGCACTAAATATGGATTTTATGCACAAACCTCAAACTCATTAACTATTAAGAATTGCACTTGGTGGCATTACTATAAAGAAAGTTTGCTACTGTTAATAATGCTATCAAAAGATGACAATATTTTTGACTATATGTAATTATGCTACATTTTATTACAAAAATTTTTCAATGTGACATCAGTACTCTTTTGTCTCTTTCTAATTATAATTGAATTATGATTTAAAATCCATCTTTCAATACTGTGTTTCAATCTGACATATGCTATTAAAAGTCTTAAACTCTCCACTCTATTTCAGAACATCAATAAAATTAAATAATATTTTTTAATTGCTTACACTTACAAATTTACAGGCACCCTTAACTACATTTTCTTTATCAATAACAACTAGGTTTATATATACACCAAAATGTTTATATATACACCATTTTGGTTTATTTAATTAAACCAGTTTATTCAATATTATCTGATATTTTACAATGTCTGCTATAACTGGAATTCATAGAAATTTGAGCTCTGTAGTCTAAACTCAGATCAGTAGCATGTGGGTGTTTGGTGATTTAACCTTACACCCTGTTCCATATACTATACTGATTACCCATGATAACATGGTAATCATAATTCATAGTGTTAGCACTTTTGAATATCTTTGATATTATAATTATTAATATTCACGGGATGTATTCTATAAATATATTATAGATTTTCATATAAAATGTATTGTAAGCCCACTCCCTGTAATTGTTGTTTTTTATTATTTATAGACTGCATATGTGATTTTTTCATTTTTTCTTCTCTGTTATGGTAGAAGATTAATGTACTGAATTTATTCACTACATCATGGATACTAGATAATGGTGCTATTACATCCACATCTAACATTCTTTTATCATTAACTTTAAGTTAATTTTTGGCTTATATTTTTCATCAATGAGCTGTTATATCTAATACCCGGATCTCCTGAATTTGGTGTATTAGAACTAAGTTACTTCCTGGTATATTCGTTTTATTAATAATTTAAATTCTACATAAATACACTTAATGTAACTATTTATTATTTTTGTATTAAACTTTTCTGTTTCGATTATTAAAAACGCGGGAAATGTTTAAGATATTTGTAACTTTTATTATTATTATTATTTTAAACATTTCAAACTTCCTTACATACAGATCATTTGAAGATTGTAATTATATCCCTTCTTGCTTAAACTGTTTAATTGTTAAAACTTTTTAGCTATTAATATCTAATCTGAAAAAATAGTTTTTATTTATTGATTTTAAATATTATATTGTTTTTTTTTACTCTGACAAATAATGTCTTTCTTTTAAATAAAATGTACTTCAATGCAAATAATTGAACAAATAATTTAACTAGAATCATAAAAATAAATTAGTATATATTTAAGAATACAAAGAGTTCGCAAAAATTTATTTAGTAGTTGTAAGTTCCAAAAATGCAGGAAACAATTGTGTTGAAATTATAAAAAGCAGTTCAAATTTACACCAATAATGATGAAATATTAACATTTAATCATAAATAACGTTAATTTCATTATTTTTCTTATTCAGATACCTATTAAATATTCTCAAGATGTTTCTCTGCTATATAGTTTCAAACTTTGACTATGTACTAAGGGTTCTACATTTAGATACATGTTGATGGAAAAATTGGGTTAAATTCCTTCCAGGATAAATACTAAACCATTCTTGAGATATCAGATTGTGAATGCCAAACTGTTTTACTTCTAAAGCTGTTTAATATGGTGTGATAATAGTCTTCAAAAGTAAAGGGTTTTATAAATAAAGAACCCCACCCATTTTTAGTGACTTCAAAGATGTGATTACTTCCAATAGCAATCTTTTATTTTTTCACACGATCACCATTTTCTATGCTTACACAAGCTGTTATCAGCAGTAGAAAACTATCCATATAGTGCTGCCTCCCAGTTTAAGCCTTATTAATCAACGAATGAAGGAAGATTTTGCATACAATCTTCATCTAGTTTCTACTCCTCCAATGTTCCAGACTGGGTTCTAGTTTGTAGCTTTCATCAATGAGGAGCTTTGGATCTGAGATTACTGCATATAGTTCTAAGGATCTAATGCAATCCTCCAGCTGCTACTTTTTATCTATTTAGTTAATTATAAAGTTAGGAGCTCAAGATGAAAAAAAAATCAGGCTCATTCATCTGTATAATATTATAAATTTGAATCCAGTTCATTATCTATATATTTTTTGTGTTTTTTGGTTTATCAAAAATGAAAGTCACTATCACTACATAGGCAGTAATGGTATAAACCCAACAAAACAACATATAATCATCATTTCCAATCTTACACAAACTATTATTAACTGTAGTTAACTCTTCATGTAGTAACACCACAATGTAAGCCTTAGTAATCAATGAATACAGGAAGATTTGTGAATAAAATCCTTATCCTGTGCCTACCCATCTAGGATTTAGGTACTAGTTTCTAACTTGTGCCTTTCACAACAACAGCTTGTATAAGCACAAAAAATGGTGGTCACATGACATTTTGGTGGTTATATACTTGCCCTTGGGATAATAGTAACTGTTGTTTTTGATAAAAAAGAAAAACCATAATGTATAGTTACTGAGCTGGGTTCAGATCTATATAACTATACAAGTGAATGAGCTTGAATTGAAATATTAATGCATTTGGATCTTAAGCTCCTAGCTTTATAGTTAATTAACTAGGTAACAGATAGTGGCTGGATAGTTGTATTAGATCATTAGATCTAGATATAGTGGTCTCAGCTCCAAAGCTCTTCACTCATAAAAGCCACAAGCTGGAAACTAGTTTGGGGATATTGGATGAGTAGGCACTGGATATGATTTTATGCACAACCTTCTGTATGTATTGATTGCTATGGCTTGTACTGGGTAGCATTACAATATGGATAGTTTGCTACTGCTTTTCTTTTTGTATTCAACCTGTGAAGAGAAAATTATTCTTGTAATGCTGACAAATATTTTATAGGTTCTCCCTAATATCACTTTCAAATGTTTTAAGCCTAATGGATTTAGATATGATACAGTATTTTTTTATAATCAGATTAAATTTATACTATTCTGGATATTAGCATTATCTATGTGTTTATCATTCATATCCCTTTGAAACAAAGTATTTTTTAATACTATTATTCCCATTTATAATATTACTTAATATTTAATCTTAATTTGATATAAATTTTTATGGTAAGTCACAATTAAATGTTTCATTGTTTAACTGGAGATATCCCAATATCATTTTGACTCTCCATGCTTTCATCATAAGACTTTATTAAACTATTAAGAGGTTTATTTATTTTATCCTCAATCTCTTTCATGACAATTTTGATCATTGTTTGATGCTATTTTACAATTATATATTATGGAATCAATCCTCTTTTCTTCATTTTGACATAAATTCTTTGATTTTTCTTCTCAGAGATATGTCCTCAGTTAACTTACTTATCAATCCCCTTTTCTTTATTTTGACATAAATTCTCTGCTTTTTCTTCTCAGAAGTACATCCTCAGTTAATTTATTTAATTTTCCTTGATTAATCAGAGATTGAATGTGGATTCCCAGATCATTTACTTTAAACTGTATCACATGTAAATTAATTTCACAAATGGTTCTGCCCAATTTAATTTTTTTAACTTGTTGTTCTTCTCTTTTGTTTGTTTTCTTTTTTTTTCTATCTTATTATTTTTTTCTTATTGAAATTTATTTATCTTAACTTCTTGATTTTTTTTTTTTTTTTGAGAATGTCAGCCACATCAGTTTTCATCATTTGAGTCCAATTCTTCTCATTTTCTGTGGTACTTTCTAATTTACAGAATTTGGTGTGAATTTGATCATGTTTTTTTTTTTTTTCCATTTTACTCTTTAATTCATTAACTTTAATTTCCAAGTTCTGTATTTGTCCCATTTTTTATTTCCTAATCTAATTTTATATATACACATTTATTTCTTAACTAAATTTAATTTCTAGTACATATCGATCCTCTTCAGTCTTCATTATTAATATTTCCTGGTTTTCTTTCATAATACTTGATTTTTATCATTCTTATTCTTTAGATTTCATCTCAACATTTCTTAACTTTGTTTCATGTCTTTCTGATTCTGTCACTTTTTTCTTGGCTTTGTTTCATTTCTTGTTTGAAGTCTTTTATTTCACACATTTCATTTACTTTTTTTGTCTGTCTTAATATTTATGTTTTTTCATTTTCCATATTATAATTTATATATCTTATTTTATTTAAAAAAGAGAGCATGAATTTCATTTTCAACATAATATCCCCAACTAAATGAATGATTAAATCACTTCTTCCTATTGTACTTTCTATTTCTATTTTAATAATTCAACTCATTACGTAACTATATATAATTATTTATATGAGATCTCTCTCAACACACTATATTAGTATCATTTCTCAATCTCGATTAAGTCACTTATTTACAATAGTATTACTCACATTAATGTGTGCTTTCTTGGTTTCAATTTATATCATGTATTTTTTATTGCATTCAAATGTAATTTTCTTGCATTATTGATATACTCATTCCATAACTAAAATGTTGTCCACCAATTCCCCAAGAAATACACAGTTGACAAATTAATGAGTTAACTTCAAATATATATAACTATTCATTTATGACTACTCATAAAACAATTTTAATGAATATTCATTAGTAAGCTCACATTCCTTTACTGCTTTATTGGTATACAGCCCACACCTTGCTGATTTTAAAGCTAAGACTACAAAACAATTTTTATTAAGACTTGAAAAGCCCAAGTCACCAGATGGTGCTTTTGCATCATTTGCCTTTTTCTTGTGCATTTATATAAAATATTTTATAGCTCCTACAGCATTTCATATTTTATAATTTTATTATTTATACATTTGTGTGCTTCCACATTTCTCACTGGAAAAACAAATTTTGACAATTCCACATTCAGTTATGAAATTTTGTCATCAACAAAACACAACTACAAAATTAGGATAATCATTATCCATATAATTATCATCCCAGTATATTACTTAATATAAACAACCTTAACTTTTATTAATTACAATCACTAACTAACTACATAGCAATTTTATTATGACTCTAACTCATTCATGGGTTTATATTAATTGAGCCCCATTAATAGGTGTCCAGAATATAATGGATCATGATAAATTATATATATATATATATATATATATATATATATATATATATATATATATAGATAGATAGATAGATAGATAGATAGATAGACAGACAGATAGATAGATAGATAGATAGATAGATAGATAGATAGATAGATAGATAGATAGATAGATAGATAGATAGATAGATGGATAGATAGATAGATAGATAGATAGATAGATAGATAGATAGATAGATAGATAGATAGATAGATAGATAGATAGATAGATAGATAGATAGATAGATAGATAGATAGATAGATAGATAGATAGATAGATAGATAGATAGACTTATAAAATAGAAGTAGTTAGATATTCTCCCCACAAATGTAAATTCTAATAAATATCATTACTTGGTGTTTTAAAATAGATATAATCTATCACTGAATACTCAAATGTAATGGAGAAAAATAAATCAAAAAGGTCTAACTTAAACCTGTACTTTTATACTTGTAGTTATAAGCTTTACTTGGGCTAGGCAAATAAATACACTATAACTTACATCTGAAAATATTTTTTAAAATATATTCTACTTAAGTATTAATTATTCACTGTAAAAATGTGCAGATAAAAGTCATAACAAGCAAAATATTCTCCATAATGTATGTCTCTATAAGTTATCTCAGCTAATCTTTAAATAATACACTACAAACTTTTTTCCACAAGTAAAATTGGCATAAGTGCAAACTACTATAGATTCATACATTTAAAAGGCATAAATGGCTTATTTTGAAAAAAAAAAGAGTTTAAACTTCTTTCATCAAAAACTATTATTCTCACTTAACGATAAATAAATACGATTATATAACCACATTATTGGAAAATATACATTTCAAAAAATAACTAACTAAATAAATGAATAAATGATTGAATAGATAAATATAGCTATAAATCCACAAATACATAATTGAATGAGTATACATAATTCAATAAATACATGATTCAATGAATATGTGAATTAGTACATGATGAAAGAAAATAAACAATGCGCTTATTGAGAATTAATAAATGTATTAATATCATAGAATTACTCATATAACCAAAAAAAAAATACATTAATTATCATAAATTTCAAATCTTTTTCCTATTATAATCTATCTTGACTTTGTTCTCCAAAGTTTCTATCAGATTTTTTTTTAAAAGACTTCTACTAAAAGTAACTTTAAAGTCACACTAATGGTTTATATACATTCAGACATATATCATAGAATTTAAATGTGCATATATTTGTTAATGAACACTATGTTATAAATGAAAAATATATTAATTATGCATCTTTTTAGATAGAGTAATGCCTAACATGGATGCACAATGTCATCACAGCTTTGTTTGATAATTATTAATATAAAATGGAAGATGGTTAGCACATGGGACTCCCCATAAGGGCATTATCTCAAGTATCTTCCTCAAACTCTTTGAATAAAGGATCCTACCTGCATATAGTGCTTTACACCCTCCCTATTGTATGTGCACTATGTGGATGACTTTTTTTTTGCAATCCAGACTGATTGATTAGCCAAAACCAACAAAACTTTGCCAAGCAACATCATTCACATATACCGGAGAAAATGAGGAGAATCTTAATGGTATCAGTAATCAATTTCTACATACTGTCTGATCTTATTTGTCTCAATTACAAAATGTTCATAAAACCAAACATATATGCAGCTTAATCTACCCAAAATCACTCACACCAAGCACTCATAAACTTAAAGCTTCCCTGCACAATAACTTCATCTTTGCAAATTTGAATCAGACAAAAAGGACATCAACTCTTAAGATTTTAAACTATGCAACAACAGCTACAAGGATTAGGTTTTATTTCAAACAATTAAAAATTTCTACAATAGAAAGTAACACCCCCCAACACACACACAAATAAAAAGCCTTGTATTTTCTTTTTATACATACTC
The DNA here is from genome assembly GCA_028023455.1 of Epiperipatus broadwayi. Lineage (NCBI taxonomy): Eukaryota > Metazoa > Onychophora > Udeonychophora > Euonychophora > Peripatidae > Epiperipatus > Epiperipatus broadwayi. The sequence continues at coordinate 432,043 of JAQFVV010006510.1, forward strand.
AGCATTACTCACCATGTAATCAATATCATCATTACCACAAACCAAGTTACATTTTATGCATCAATTCCATTGCATCATTTACTCAACCACTTGAGGAACACACTGCCAACCAAGATTCATTCTAAAGTAGTCAACAAAACTAAATGCCATGATACAGTTTGTCCTCCATCTACTATGGTGAATCACAGGCCAACTTATCAATTGGTATTGCTTAGCATTCATATATTTATAATATAGCAAAACATATGCAGATACTCACTCAATCTTCTTTGACAATTTCTCCACAACCATCATGTCTTAGAGCTGACCTACTTCAATGTCATCTGCATAGAGTATGATGCCAAATGCAAAATCAAAGAAGCACATCACATTTCAAGGAACAAACATGTCATTAAAAAAAGGATTCATTTATCTCCCTTTTCAAAAAAAATGGCCTATCCATCATACATAAACTTAAATTCAAATATTATGTAAATTAACCTACACAAACAATAGATAGATATATATATATATATATATATATATATATATATATATATATAGATATATATATTACACCCACACTCCCAATAGAATACTGCTACATTTATGACTTTTCTTAAGTTGAACACATGCTAGGCACATCATGTTTAATTAATGTTATTATAGCTTTGCTCTCCTGTATATTTGTTTATTATATATATATATATCTGTGACGAAGCGTGAATTTTTCAAAAACGGAAGCACACTACATCTTTTTTTTAGTAATGTATTTATTTTACTTGCCACAACAATTTACATATATTTAAAAGATAATGTATAATTTAAAATATGATTTAGTTTAAATTATAAATCAATTTTATATATTATTTTGCTTAGATCGCATGTGTATAGGTATATTCCACGAAGCACCACCATCATATATATTGTATCCTCATATATAGGATATATATATATATATATATATATATTGTATCCTCACTTCCAGGAAATATATAATTATAATTACTTGATATATCTCAGATAAATAACTATGTTCATCTAAAAATATATCTAAATCAACAATAACTATATTCTTTAATAATATCACTGATTAAATTAGTTTAATTAATAACTAATAATATAATTCTGGTTTATAAAATGAAATAAATCAATATCTAATCAAATTATGAGACTATGAAGTGAGTTTACAAGTGGCAGAGCGAAAACATTAAGCTAATCTCACACTGGATATCACCTTAATGGCATAAGAATACTATCCTTATTCCTATTACTTTAATACTACATTTATAGTACTCTTATGTCTTTAATCAAAACTAATTAAGTAAATTACCTTTAACAAATTAATTTAAAATATCTTTTTCAAAACTAATTTAACTCAAATTATCTCAGGTTCTCTTAAAATAATGATAAATTAAATATAACTTTTGTAATCAAGTATGATAAGGGATTTAATATCGTTCCTAACTACAATTTAATAATACTAATAATAACAAATAGTAATACTAATCTTTAATCTTTATAATGTTATTTTTGTATATCTTATAATAAAAACGTAATATAATTTTCTATTATACATATGGCATCTTAGATAAATATATTTAGTATGATATTATAATCTGAGAATATGTGGCAATCGTTACTAATATAATGTAATGTAAATCTTTGGTAATTATTCCATGACCATCATAATGATATATTAAGCAAAACTTCTTAAATAAAATATATCAATAAAACATTATAATGCTGAAATAACAATTTTATTTATGATGTGCAAATATTGTGTCTTAATTATAATTATCTGTGATTATGTAATTGTAATGTGAAGAAATTGAGTCAACACCAAGACTTATAAAACAAGTTTAACAATTTTATTAACGAACTTGACAATAAAATTATTTACATTATTTACATTTTTATAGAATTCTATTCCTATTCAGGTACTTCTCCAATACAAATTAAATGACTTAAAATATAAAATACAGAACAGTTTCTTAAATAAAATATTTCTTATTTTTAAAATATCATTATGTAACTTTTTTTATTACAGTTATTAGATATTATTAATTTATAGGTTTTTTTAAAAAAAAACATATAGGTAATACTTTTACTATGAACTTATCCTTGTTATTTAGTTTTAAAAAAGAAATAATTTATTATTCTGTATAGTCATTCTTCAATAATATTTATGTGAACAACCTTAATTCATAGCATACCATCAAACTAAGCTATTTACTAATTATTACTTTAAACTTTAAATATAATGTATGTATTAGTGTGTTGTTATGAAATTACTTTTCTAAAACTTATGACTAATTTCATTCATTCAACACGATTCAGTCAATTACCTTTAATCATAAATAAAAATATGCATTATAAGTATGTCTTTTTTTAAAAAAAAAATCTTAATAATTAAGTAATATCATTATAAATACTTTTAAATTAACAACTATTTATTTTATAAAAAATAAATAAATATCATTTTTAAATATAAAAGTTTTATGATTCTTTCACTGACAAAATTATGTTTTTATAATTTTTACACTTATTTTACTCTAAGCAACATAACTTATCTTATCCACTTTAATAATTCTCTATTTCCAAACCTATTTATTATTTCCAATTTTAAAACAACCATCTTTTACAATGTAATCCAATAAATTTCAATATCACACAAAACTAGTAGGCATATGGGATAAACTATAACTTCAACTTAACACCTTTATCAACTAACCATCATGGGCACAGTGTACATGAAATGAGGTATAACTTATTTGTTTAATAATCTCTACTACCAAATATAATGTCCAGGCTATTTATTCAGCACTATGGTACATTAAACTTTAACACATAGAAAAATAAACAGTAACATGAATATACACAAGATATAGGGCTATGTTATCTATACTTGTATAAACATCAATATAGTATATTCTTCTTCCCATATAAGTAAACCCTACATACCATATTAGCCTGGTCTTATATAACTTAATACTAAGATATTAGCATTTAAATTCATCACTTTACATCGCTAAATTCATCTTCTTATTCTTATAATAACAAATAAATTCATTTTTAGAATAATAATCTAACTAACTAATAAGACAAGATTATTTCATTCTTTAATAGTTCTTAAACTTAAGCATAAACAATCAGAATCAATGTCATATTTTTAATACTTTAAATTATTCAACTAAAACATCCAATTCGGTTATAATAGAATAATATACTTATATTTTTTTTATGTTTAAATATCTTTACGATATCATTAAAATTATGCATATTCTTAAATAACTAAACAAATGAAAAATTATGTGTAGGTATTGTGTTTTATATACACATCCATACATTTGCACAAAATAACAAATCACATTTTAAAACTTAATAATTTACATTATTACCATAAGTAATTTTTGTTGACAATTACTTATTCGATATATTCTAGATCACGATATAAATAAAACATTTGATTATTGTTTATTCCACATTATCATACTTTAAAATATATTAAGTTTTTTTAATCAAAAATACTATTAAAGAGTTTTTTTCTTTACAATAAAATTTTAATTACTAAGTTAGTAAATAATTTAATGTCTTATGTTTCTACACCTACATTTATACTATGAATAACATTACTAGAATTTTTTTTAGTAAAAAAAATTATAAAACCATATTTACAATAACTTTATTAGAATTTCTTATCATGAATTTTTTTTTCTTGATAATAAGTTCATTACAGGAAGTATCTTTTCTCCTGGTTAAAAAAACCCATTAATAACACACTTTTGACATCAATAATCACGCATGTTCCACTTCTTAATGTTGTAAAATATAACCCAAAATGATGGTTCAAGTTAAATACGGTATGTTTACTTTTATTGTATAAGACTTAAACTAATATAATTAATATTTTTATCTCCAAAAACTTTAAGATACTTAAACATTTATTTCTAGGTAAATATTTAATTGAAATATTCTTAATACTCTTCATCACGATAATTTTCCAAATTCTTGTAATTTTTCCATATTTACTGAGGTTTAATATCTTCTGATACAAACCATAAACATCCTCCAATGTCTGCTACTTACTTAACTTATTTTCCCAAAAAATTCAGAAACTTTCTGTATGTTCAGCACACTTTAATTACTAACTTGAAATATTTTTAAAAATATGATATAAGTCATATTTGCAAATGATCTTAATTGTTATATTTTCTAGGAAAAATTCCAGTTTTAAAATATTTCCAATATTTCTTCAGAAAGAAATATCTCAACATTCTAACATAATTGTTTGGTCAAATTTAAAAGTTTTTTTTCTTTACAACCATTTTTCCATGGTATTTTAAATAAATTCTCTTCATAAAATATATTATATCATTTCACTTTATATTTTTTGATGAATTTTTTTTTTATATTTTCTCCATGACATTCTTTTTATGAAATTTAGTCACAAATCCATATGGCTTATCAACACAGGCAAAATTATATGCTTTATACGATAATATTTGAATACTTCCATTAATTTTTTTTATATTTAGGGATGACTTCTTCATGCTTAAGTTAATGACAAATTGAACAAAAACAGATCAGCTAAGTAAGGAATTATTTAATTTTTAGCCCTCTTTCTCCATATCACAATCTTGTAATAATAAAGTACAATTTTTATAAAAATTGAAGTTAAATAAAATGGATTATACTCCTAACTACTTTACCGAAGTTGTAGAAATACTAACAATGTTATAATAGTACATCGGTAGAATGAGATAACAGCTTAATAATCATCTGCTAGAATCTGAACAGCTCTTAAATACTCCAGCTGATTCCAACTCTGATTGGTCCATTAAACAATCCTTACCTCAAATTATCCAGGACCACGAACATTGGTTTAAAGTTAAAGTTAATAATAATTTACTAAATATTTATTTTTATTATATTATTCAATTCTTAATTAATTTCCACATTTTATTTACACTTACTAAAGACTCTAAAATAACTTTTAAAAATCACATTTCAATATTTATTACCATTTCTACCTTTATTTTAAACTTAACATATTTATTTTCAACAAAAAACATAAATCTGATTTTATTTATTATATTCACTTTAAAAATCCAATTTACCATTTATAACAGATAATATTATTTTATTTTCAAACACAGGTGTGCATCACATGATTTACAAAACTAAATAAGATGCTAATAATTTAAATAAAACTAAAAATAATAATTTAATTTATAAAATATTACACAATCACTATTATAAGCACAGTTTTAAAATAATTATTTTAATATTATAAAACCTAAAAAAAATACACTTTTCTCCCACATTATTATTTTTTAATCAAATGATTTTTAAAATATAGCCATTAAATAAAATTATTATTACTAAATCTATTCGTTTAACTTTAAAGCATTACTTTTAAAATTTACACTAATTATTATTTATAAGACTTATTAAATCAGTATTTATTATGGCCAGTTCTCCCAACCATACAATCTTATAATGATTTTTTAGTTAACTGTTTTCTTACAAATACCAACCTAATATTATACATCAATTATTTTACCTGCCTTAACTAAATTATTCAAAGATTATTAAGACACAACATACATCATCCCTTACCCAACTTAAAAAAATTAAAATTTTTCAGTAAATTATTAGAAATAATCCATTCTAACCTAAACAAAAGGATACAATATATATATAGCATCTTGTTATTTGGTCAGTTTATATTTTTTTAATTATTTTAAAATAATCTGTAAAAATTATACCACGCCACACCTACATCTGGTATGGCAGGATGAAATCAAAATTTTATTAAAGACAATAAATCTTCGCCGAATTTAGCCATTAACGACCAAATATAAGAAAACATCCTGTTGTGGATTAAAACAAAAGCTAAAAGTTATTTTGGTTTTAAAAAAAAAAAACAAATTTTAAAAGTGCTAATTGCTAATTTCACTGGGAAAATTTTGTTTATTAAAATGTAATTTCATCATGAGAAAGTGCAAATAAGCTGTTTTTTACTACATATATAGTCAGTCAAAGTTTAAAAAGATCTGCAAGCCGAATGCACATCTGTTTGAATTTTAGGATTGCCAAATAGTTAGACAGATTGTGCTGTTGTTCATGCCTGAGGAACAGTGATGTTCAACTTCATTTTACATGCCGAAATGGTACAAACCAATATAGTGATAGATAACCTTCCTGGTAAAAACCTACTGCAACAGTCCTTCAAGTAGAGAGCTACTGCCTATCCAGAGAACAAGACCAAGAGACAAGCTTCTGTCCAGAAGTTAAGTAATAATCTTCATGACTACCACAATATCTCTGAGATGAACTTTAATTATTAATTTTCAAAACTATAGCTATAGTAAATTTAAATAAATGCCCAGTTTAAAGTCTAATAGTTCAACTCTTTCTTTTACTTCAATCTGTAAAACTAATAATAAATACTCGCTTGCTTTACTGTAAAATATCTCTGTAAAATTTATTATCTTGAATCTGTTAAAGGGTTATATAAACTTAATAATTATTTTGTTAATTAAATTCTGTTTTATTCTCATATTCGTGGTGAAATCTATGCTTTTTTGTATATTTAAGTTCTTAATATGTCATTTAGAAATATAATATGCCAAATATAATTTGAAACAGCAAGCAGATATATTTTAATAATTTTATCCTGAAGATAATATTTCTATCTTCCATTTAGTAATTATGATATAATAGTTGTATTACATCCAAATCTCTGTTTCAAAATTAAAATCACTTTGCGATCATTTCAGTAATTGAAATCAACTCTGAATTTTATTTCATATATAATTGATATGGTTTGCTTTGTTATACTAATAAATTATAATTTAAACAGTTTTAATTAATTAATAATATAATTCTGGCCAGGGAGATATTAATAAGGCATATTTAGTTATTTTCATTAATTCCAATCCTATTAAATACATTTCCCCTCTCTTTTTATTATGCAAATTAATTGTTTGTTAACTGAGGGTATTAATATATTTAAGTAACCCCTCTCTTTTTATAGCATATTTTAAGTGCCTATAGTGAATGTATGTAGGGCTAGTTTGACCAGTTTTCTCTATGATATATGTTATTTGGGATTTATCTGAAACTAAGATAATACTTTAGTTTGATGGATGATGCTTCACATCATTATCAAGCTACATTATTAGGCTTGAATATTAGAGAAACTTAGTAAACAGTGGCAATATTAACATGGTAGTAATTAAATTATATTTCTGGCTAGCATTGTTATTTATCACATGGTAAACTATGATATTAAATGAATATTATGTTGGCATATTAAATTCTTCTAGGCATTGATTATCCACTGAGCATGAAAATCAGCTAATATATTTAAATGAGTCTGAAAACTGTATTACCCAGGACTGATTACATTCCATTATATAATGCCTGTGAGCATTTATTTTATCTCAATATGATCCCTAAATAGTGCAATTTAATTTATTTCATTTTTCATTACTAATAATTTTAATAAATATATTTAAATTTATCCTGTTTTTATTATTCTTCATTATATCCCAATACAATCCACTTACATATTAATTACATTACCAGATATTATTATACAAAATGTCACTATTATATTAGCTTAGCCATTAATAGATGTTTTGTCCAATTTTATATGATGAGGGTGTGGTTAGCCAAAGGGTCTCATGTTTCTCTCTGTTTGGAGCTAACTCATGATTAAAATTAAGGCCTGTGTGTAATCTCAAAAATGTCACTCATATGGTGTTAAATCATGGAATGCTGGTGAATGAGTTGGAATTTGGTCCACACTCTGGATCTTACCATTTTGTTTTCGATCAGCTTTAGTGTGTTGGACTCAAGATTTTATGTGAATTTACAAATCTAACCATTATAATATAGATAAATATATTATTAATATATTTTTATCTACCAAATGCTTTTAAAATTCTTAAGTTTTATTTGTAAAATTAGATTTAGCATTATGTGAACTTATAATTAACATATAATGCATTGATCAAACTCTTTTCTGGCCATATATAAAACCAATTCAATTGTTGGTAAAAAAATTGAAAGTCAACAGAAATTCCATTCAAAAAATAATGAGTTTGAATTATTAATTCTTTTTTTATGTTAATCAGACTGTGACAAGTTTAAATATAGATAATACATTATCAATATATTTTTATCATAGAAATGTTTAAACCATTTTAAAATTTTAATTGTAAATTACATTTTAGCATTGTGAGAACTTCTTATAATCAAAATATAGTGCATCAGTCAAACTCATTCCTTGCCATATATAAAACAATTCAACTGTTGGTAAAAAAATGAAAGTCAACAGAAATTCCATTCAAAAAGTAATGAGTTTGAATTCTTCTTCTTTTTTTATGTTAATCAGATTGTGATTAGTTATCAACATATTTTTATCTTATAAATGCTTTTAACATTCTTAAGTTTTAATTGTAAATTAGATCCTAGCCTTGTGTGAACTCCTTAAAATCAATCAATAATTAGTTGGTCAAATTTATTCCTGGTCATATATAAAAACAATTCAACTGTTGCTAAAAAAAAATTGAAAATCAATAAAAATTTCATATAATAAAAAAAAGTTTGAATTGTTCATTTTTTTGTGTTTAGCAAAGTAGTCAACATTGTTTTTTTTTTTTTACATTTGCAAAATAGCTTATATTCACTGAATGTACTTATTGTTCTTACTACACTATTGTATGTGCAACTTGTTGGATATATTTTGTGATGTTGAATATGTACATATTTTAGCAAATTTTTTAAATTGAATTTTAATTAAAGCTTTTGAAAGTTTTAGTGAATTTTTCTATGAAAGCACTCATTCCATTCAATACATGGATGCTTCATCCCTGATATATATCAAGTTGTGACACTACAATTCTTTTCCTTCCCCTAATAACTGAATCTTAATTATTAGAATCGGCGTTGAGGGCGCCACCAAGGATTTCTGTCTTGGAACCTGGCCACGAAGCTTTACGTAAACCTGGTCTTATTTATTTTTGAACGGCGATTCACCGATTACAAATTTTGTTTATAATCTGACAGGGGTTTTCACTTAAGGACACTAACTAATTATTATAAATAATTAAAGAATTCAAATATACGTTGGATACAAAAAAACTTTCCTTTATTATTATTATTATTAATAACATTATATTTCTGCCCGATCCAGAGAGAACTGACTTACAATTTCTGATTTTCAAACTTTTAACTTTCTAAGTATTCTTCCCAAATATCTACCATGGATTTACTCATGCCGACACTAACACTGCGGATTCTAGCAGGTGCGTATACAAAGGCGACTTATAGTATATAATCTTTCCTGAAGTTTATTTTTAAACCCCACTTTAATTGGTAAATAAATAACTTGCAAAAACTTAAAATGAACGTATGTGTCTTTCATTTTCTTATATTTTCAACACTTCCCTTATTTTCTGCTAACAAGCAAGTAACGCCCTAGGTTCTCTGTTGCTAGGCAGCACACTTTTATACCCCCACCCTGTTGTTACCCTCTAGATCAAACAGATATTAAATAATTTAACATACAGTCATACCAATATTTCATAAAAATATTTAACGAGAATTAACATAAATAGCTTACAATATTAAATAAATTTATTTCCCCACCTCTATTGTTGAAACATTCGTAACAAATATAATAAACGAAAAATAAATCAAAATAAAGTTCTATTATGCTTTAACTAAAGTTCCCATTAATTGAAAAGTTTATAATTACACTGATCAATCAGAGTGAAGTGGTCTGACTTTCATAGATTCACATTCCATTTGTCTTGCCTTTGTCCTTGTATATGAGAATTCTGGTGTGTCCATGGATGTTCCTTTGGTTGTCTGGCTAGCAATATACATTTCTTTCCCTTCCTTGACTCTTTCAATAGCTTCATTCAGATGGAGTGGTGGCCAATTCCCCAAAGGGGAAGGTTTTGATAGCTTTAGCCACTATGCATTTGAAAAGAGTCCGCAAAATAAGTTTCTATAATAATTTCTGATTCGGAGCACAGCTACTCTCTTTTTTTTTCTTTATTGTCCTTGCTGATCTCTCAAGTCAAATGACTTACTCTAAAAGCGATTTTATCTCCTTTCTCTTATCCTTTTTTTTCTTTTTAATTAGCATAATAGCAATTAGTAACCAAATACTTTTAGTTTGTGAAAGTTTCAACAATAGAGTCTAATTACTACCAACAATCTAATTTTGTTTTCTTTCTCCCACCCTTTTATCTCTCGAGTTTTCTCCCTTTTAATTAAACACTTTTAACATTTTTGACAATAAATTATATTTTACCTTTTTTCTTTTTTTAAAAAAATTGCTCATATTTATAGCAAAAATAAAAGTTTAAGATTTTATCCTTCCCATTAAATTAAAATCATTTGTTAATTTTTATTTTACAAACTATTTAACTTCGGAAAATATCTACAACGAAATTATAAATATGTGAGCTTATATATATATATGAGCTGACTTAAAATATCAGCTCATTGCCCTATTTGTCATAAAAAAAAAAACAATAAAAAAAAACTTTAATTGCCCCGAGGTGACTTGTCCCAACTTTTCTTGGGGTTATAGTTACTCGTACTCGCGGATTCATTACAGTTCTCCCATCTAACTTTACTTTCTTCACCTACCCCCTGGTCCTCCCATTCTATATCTTGTAATATTTCTAATGCTTCCTCAATGGATAGCCGACAGTTTTCGGCCAACTTACATTGCACACCTGATGGAAGGTTAAATCTGATAGTTTGCACTATCTGAAATTGATCCTTAGGATATGCCTCCAAGGCTCTCAATTTTGCCGCTTGACGTTGGAAAAACTGACTATATGTACCGTCTTTGTCCGCTTTATACTTTTCTTGCGATATCTTCATGTGTATGGTTTCTTGTTTCTCCACACTCCAAAACCCTCGCAAAATCATAGTTAGATATTCTTGGAATGTAGGGGGTTTGTAATTTACCGCCTTCCACCATTCCCTAGCAGAACCACTCAAATGGCCTATTGCTATTATGATGTTTTCTTTTTCTTTCGACTTATGGACGTAGAAAAAATCACCTAGACTGTCCAAGTAGTCAAAAGGGCTTTCCTCCCTTTCCCCTTTAAATGTTTTTATGTGTATAAATTTCGCCAACGTGACCCTATCGAACTCTTCTTCTCCAGATTCATTGAGCTTTCTTTCCATTACCTCTTTCTCTCGGTTTATTTGTATAGCCTTCTTGTTCGGGATTGCTTTAGTTTTCCCTGTAAACTGCTCTGTCTCTTCGTTTTCTGTCTTTTCTTCCTCTTTACTGACTTTATGGTCCACTGGGTCTATGACTTCCTTTTTTTCAATGTTCCTATTCTTTTCCCTCTCTTTTAATTCATTCACATCTTTCCTCAATTCTTGTATCATGCCTTTCATTTCTTTTATTTCTTTATGGTCTTCCATTACAATTTCTTTGAGCTCAGCGATAGCTCTCAATATTTCTTGTAACTGACACCACGCGGGGTTTTTAAATGTTACCACCGGGCTTTCCATGCTACTTTCATCCTCAATCATATTTTATTCTTTTGTTTTTTTTAATTTTATATTCGAACTCATAACCCTCCCTACGAGAATACTGACATACCACCACCATCTGAAATCCACCACCCTTACTAAATTTTTTTTTCTTTTTTTTTTTAAAACTTTGATCTCTGGACGTTTCTTTTGTTAACAAGCCCGACACGTTGGAAGCGCCATTTTCTAACTTTCTTCCTCTAACCCTCCTCTGTGACTCTACAATTCTTTTCCTTCCCCTAATAACTGAATCTTAATTATTAGAATCACCGTCAAGGGCGCCACCAAGGATTTCTCTCTTGAAACCTGGCCACGAAGCTTTACGTAAACCTGGCCTTATTTATTTTCAAACGGTGATTCACCGATTACAAATTTTGTTTATAATCTGACAGGGGTTTTCACTTAAGGACACTAACTAATTATTATAAATAATTAAAGAATTCAAATATATGTTGGATACAAAAAAACTTTCCTTTATTATTATTATTATTAATAACATTATATTTCTGCCCGATCCAGAGAGAACTGACTTACAATTTCTGATTTTCAAACTTTTAACTTTCTAAGTATTCTTCCCAAATATCTACCATGGATTTATTCGCGCCGACACTAACACTGCGGATTCTAGCAGGCGCGTATATATAAAGGCAACTTATAGTATATAATCTTTCCTAAAGTTTATTTGTAAACACCACTTTATTTGGTAAATAAATAACTTGCAAAAACTTAAAATGAACGTATAAGTGTCTTTCGTTTTCTTATACTTTCAACACTTCCCTTATTTTCTGCTAACAAGCAAGTAATGCCCTAAGGTTCTCTGTTGCTTGGCAGCGCACTTTTATACCCCCACCCTGTTGTTACCCTCTAGATCGAACAGATATTAAATAATTTAACATACAGTCATACCAATATTTCATAAAAATATTTAACGAGAATTAACATAAATAGTTTACAATATTAAATAAATTTATTTCCCCACCTCTATTGTTGAAACATTCGTAACAAATATAATAAATGAAAAATAAATCAAAATAAAGTTCTATTATGCTTTAACTAAAGTTCCCATTAATTGAAAAGTTTATAATTACCCTGATCGATCAGAGCGAAGTGGTCTGACTTTCATAGATTCACATTCCATTTGTCGTGCCTTTGTCCTTGTATATGAGAATTCTGGTGTGTCCATGGATGTTCCTTTGGTTGTTCGGCTAGCAATATACATTTCTTTCCCTTCCTTGACTCTTTCGATAGCTTCATTCAGATGGAGTGGCAGCCAATTCCCCAAAGGGGAAGGTTTTGATAGCTTTAGCTGCTATGCATTTGAAAAGAGTCCGCAAAATAAGTTTCTATAATAATTTCTGATTCGGAGCACAGCTTCTGTCTTTTTTTTTCTTTATTGTCCTTGCTGGTCTCTCAAGTTAACTGACTTACTCTAAAAGTGATTTTATCTCCTTTCTCTTATCTTTTTTTTCTTTTTAATTAGCGTAATAGCAATTAGTAACCAAATACTTTTAGTTTATGAAAGTTTTAACAATAGGGTCTAATTACTACCAACAATCTAATTTTGTTTTCTTTCCCCCACCCTTTTATCTCTCGAGTTTTCTCCCTTTTAATTAAACACTTTTAAAATTTTTGACAATAAATTATATTTTATCTTTTTTCTTTTTTTAAAAAAATTGCTCAAATTTATAGCAAAAATAAAGTTTAAGATTTTACCTTCCCATTAAATTAAAATCATTCGTTAATTTTTATTTTACAAACTATTTAACTTCGGAAAATATCTACGACGAAATTATAAATATGTGAGCTTATATATATATGAGCTGACTTAAAATATCAGTTCAAAGTAAATAATGAATTTGATACTTAACCCAAATCTTACATTCATGATGGATAATATCAATAGAGAAAAATAAATTTGTTTAATATATATATATATATATATATATATATATATATATATATATATATATATATATATATATATATATATATATATATATCAAGTAAAATATCTTCATATCCTCCCTTTTATGAATTGGCTGTGAAAGGAGTTTGCTATTAATTGAAAAGAGACCCTTTGATTCCTCTTGGAGGCCTTAAAGGAACCAAGCAGGGCAGATTACTAATGTCCACTCCATACATTCTTGTCATTGCAGCTGTTATTACTATGTGATTATTCATATAGTATACGAACATGGATGTGATGCTCACCAACACGCATTAGCCAGCATGGTGAGTTTATTGGCTTTTTACCTCTGAGTTTAAGATGAAGAAACACCATGTTCTTTCTTCTCAGTGCCTGATAAAACAGAATGAATGTTTGTGTAAATGATAAATATTTTTCCAATACATATATATATATATGATAAACAAAAATGCAAGTTAAAAAATATATAGAAACGCCATCTGTGGACATATATATATATATAATTATGACAGACAAAAATAAAGCATGGCCCTTATTCTCAGGAGACTGTAACGTCATCAACCAAGGCAGCAATTGGTGGTTGAAGGTGGAGGGTGCTATGAATCCCCTGATTGCGGACCCAGGCTGCCATTTGATGATGACTTTTTATTTAGGTACTTACAACTGCAGATCACTTTCAAATGAAGGAAGATTGCAAGTATTAGAAGAAGAACTTTCTTATAATAAATGGGACATTATTGGACTTTGTGAAGTTAAAAGAAAAGGTGAAAAAACAATTGATTTAAAAAGTGGACATATGCTTTATTATAAAGGCACACATATTGGAAATACAAGTGGAGTAGGATTCATTATAAATAAAAAGTGTAAGAACAATATTGTGGAGATTGATGGTGTATCGTACAGAGTGGCAAGATTAGTTATACAACTTAATAGCAGATACCAAATGCAGATAATTCATGTTTATGCCCCTACAAGATCTCATAGTGATGAAGTAGTAGAAGATTTTTATATGGATGTACAAAAGGCTTTTGATCAGAGTAAACAACATTTTAAAATTGTTATGGGAGACTTTAATGCTAGAATAGGTAGACAAATGAAAGATGAAATTGCTGTAGGTAATTTTGGTTATGGTAATAGAAATGAGAGAGGACATAGACTTGTGGAGTTTGCAAAAAAAGAAAAACTTTATATTATGAATTCATTTTTTGAAAAAAATGTTAAAAGGAAATGGACATGGAAACATCCAAATGAAGGTACAGCAGAATTGTATTATATTTTGACTAGCAGAAAATACATATTTCAAGATTATAATGTTCTTAATAAATTTAACACAGGAAGTGATCATCGATTAGTAAGGTGTAAGTTACATGTTAATGTAAAACTAGATAGACAAAAATTATTAAGAAAAACAATATTTACAGTTGATATTCCTAATGTTCAGAAACATTCTAATGAATTTAAATTAGAATTTACAAATAGGTTTCAAGTGTTAGGAGAATTTGAACATGATTCAGATTTGAATGAAATTAATATGAAAATAACTGATACACTTTTAAAAACTGCAACAAAGATAGCTGGTAGAAAAAAGCAGCAATTGACTAATAAAATTTCTACTGAGACTAGAGAATTTATGAAGAAAAGAAGGAATATGAAGATATACAAAAATGATGTATTAAAAAGAATTGAATATCTCAAATTTTGTAAAATAGTACGGAAAAGAGTTGAAAATGATATAAGAAAGTATAACTGTGAAATAGCAAGGAAAGCTGTAGAAGAAAGTAAAAGTCTCAAGAATGTTAAACAACATTTTGGTATTGGTAGGAAATTTATATCTGAAATAAGAAAAAAAAAGATGGAATTATTACTAAAAAGATAGAGGACATCATAAAATGGGTAGAAGACTTTTATCAAGCATTATATAGTAATAAAGAACAAGTACCTCCTATATCCATTACATTTTTTGAATTACCCAGAATTTTAAATGAAGAAGTGAGACATGCAATTAAATGTATGAAGAAAGGAAAGGCTCCAGGAAATGATGGAATTATAATTGATATATTAAAAAAAGCAGGTGAAGAAATAGAAACAATTTTAGGAAAGTTATATACCTAATGTCTAAATGATAAAGATGTACCAGAAGATTGGAAGAATGCAGTAATAATATTAATATTTAACAAAGGTGATAAAGAAGATATTAGAAATTACAGACCTATCGGCCTTTTATCAGTTTTATATAAAATTTTTACTAAGATAATTACAACTCGTCTACAGAGAACTTTGGATTTCCACGAACCAAGAGAACAAGCTTGATTTAAAAGTGGTTTTAGTACAATTGATCATATCCAGGTATTGATAGAAGTCATAGAAAGGACAAATGAATATGAGTTGTCATTATGTTTTGGATTTGTAGATTATGAAAAGGCATTCGATTCTATACACATTTCTTCAGCGATTAAAGCATTGGATCATCAAGATATAAATCCAGGATATTGTCATATTTTAAAGAATATTTATAAAAATATAACAGCAACAATTAGATTACATAATGATACTGCAAAAATCAACATTGAGAAAGGTGTAAGACAAGGTGACTCCATATCTCCAAAACTTTTTACAGCAGTGCTGTGAGAAGTATTTTGTGGATTATAATGGGAAACTAAAGGAGTGAAAGTAAATGGAGATTATTTATGTCCTTTAGATTTTGAAGATGATGTAGTGGTTTTTTTCAAATAATGCTTTAGAGCTACAGGAAATGTTGCAGGAGTTATCAGATGAAAGTAGGAAAGTAGGACTAAAGGTAAATGCTAAAAAGACTAAAGTAATGTTTAATAGATTTTCTCAAAATATGATAATAAAGATTGATTATGATGAGTTAGAAAAAGTTAACAGTTACAAATACCTTGGTCAGATTATTAATACAGATGGAAACATAATGGAGGAAATTAATCATAGAATTAAACTTGGTTGGAATGCTTTTGGTAGAAATAACTTGATACTAAAACGAAATATGCCTATGTGTTTGAAAAGGATGTTTTTTAACAAATGTGTTTTACCAGTTCTGACTTATGGATCTGAGACTTGGATACTTAATAGAAGTGCAATGCAGAGACTTCAGACCACTCAAAGGAGTATGGAGAGATGTGTGTTGGGAGTAACAAGAAGAGATCGAAAACGCAATGTATGGGTAAGACAACAAACAGGTGTTACTGACCTTACTGAAAAAATTAAAAGATTGAAATGGAGTTGTGCTGGACATATTGTTAGAAGAGATGATAAAAAATGGACAATTGAAATTTTAAACTGGATTCTAAGAGATTGTAAAAGACCCAGAAAGAGACCACATGCGAGATGGATGGATGAAATAAGAAAATGTGCAGGGGTGTTGTGGTGAAGAGAAGCTAAAGATCAGAGAAGACGGATTAAACTTGGAGAGACCTTCATCCTGCAGTGGATTGATAATGGTTGATAATGATGATGATGATGATCCAATATTATTATTATCTACCAATAACTTAACAAAGTATTACATTCATTAGATAAAAATAAAATAATATAATGGATATGATAGTTTTTTTAACAACAGTAATGAAGTCCTATATTCTTACAAGACAATGTCATTTTATTTATAGAAAAAAATTGTTCATGAAATTTTCTTTATTAAACATGATAAAAATAATATTATTATTCAATACAATAAAACAAATAAACATGTTTATTTTTTTCTCAATTCAAACAAAATATTTTCAAATAAAAGTATATAATATGACTTGTTTAACATTCATTCACACATACATTTGTTCTGTCATTGATTCTGAGTTTAAACTCTATATCTAACTAAAATACATTATAATTATTTTAATCTATTTAAAGATTAAATAAATTAAATACTCCATAAACAAATGATTCACAATTATTTTCTTTATTTATAATTTATTAAAATGATTCCTCTCTTTGAACTTAAAAATAAATTTAATAAAATGAATGGACATGGCCTACATATCAAAAGATATATTTATATATCCAGTATGCAGTAATGTATCAATAATAGATTATTTAAAAGTTATGCATTTCTTTCATTTTTTCTTTCAAAAAAAAAAAAAAACAAACAAAACTACTACTTTAACATTTTACTTCTTGCAATGAAAATTAATGATGAAATGCAAAGTATTCAATAACTATGTGATGTTAAACTCTAATTCAAGTTATTATTATTTTCCTTTAAATCCAGTAGCAAAAATTTATTATGTCATTTTATAAATGTAGTGACACTTACTGCATTGTATATTAAAATTCCAAAAAAAAAAAAATTACATTTTCATTAATTTCTAATTTTTTTATATTTTTTTCCAAAAATGCAATTTATTGAATCTGTGAATGCTGAAAAACAATATGTAAAAAGATTAATTTCTTAATTTTTTTTTTTTAAAAAAAAAAACACAAATTATTTACATATTCATACACAATTTTAAAAATCTGCTTTTTGTAATCATTCATTTGATAAAATTTTACAATACAAATAAGTTATACATATACACTTGGGTCTCTTTTTGTGCAATTTTTTTTATGCAATTTTGAAGTTATGCAATTCATGTTTCTTCTTAATATCTTTTTATGTTATTTTCTTTTATGTGATAAAGAAGTTCATATTTCACTTAAAATCAGGATTTCCCCATTTTATATACACACATTAAATTATACATACTTTAAATACCTGTTGGAAAAAGGTTTGGAAATAAATTTAGATACTGTAGAAGATTTAAAATAAGATAATGAAACAGAAGTAGAACTTGTTCACTTCACAGCAAAAATGATTCAAGAAAGTTTTCAACTTTCTAATTAATTGGAAAATTATTTTCTTGTTAATGACATGAATTATAAATGAGCTTTAAACTCCAATGAGAGCTAAATAGTTGTATGTCTGTGTATGTTTATATTTTATTTTATACACATATATACATAAAGAAACTTTTAGACAGAAAAAAGTTACAAGTAAAAATATTTAAGAACTTTTAATTTCTACTTAAAAAGAATGTATCTTTAAAAGTTTTTAAATATTTTTACTTGTAACTTTTTTATGTCTAAAAGTTTCTCCATATATATATATATAAAATTAACTATTAATCATTATTAACACTCTCATGTAAGCTATATATATATATATATATATATATATATATATATATATATATATATATATATATATATATATATATATATATATTGTGTTGTGTGTGTGTAGTTGCACTCATGAAAGTATATTCTCTAACAGCTAGACACAGCAGTCTGGATATTGTGACCTTCATACCTTCATAACCAATTAGTAAAATCATCATCTCAAAGTTTTATTACTGATTACGTTGTCAGAAAAAAATCATTAACACAGCATGAGACTGAAGTTGGTGGTAATTGTATTTCCTCTTGTGATGAATATGATTTCTTACAAGTTCACAAATGAACCCATATATGTTAAATAGTGATAATGATTAAAATATTGTGAAAAAATGTAAAATAAATTACACAAAAAACATATTGTTTTGAATAAAAATAAATAGTTAATAAAAAAGTTTGTCTTATATCCATTTCTTTCAAATATTAAAATTTTTTTATTAGTCATACTTTATTTCCTTACTTTTTTATGCAAATTTTAAAGTAATTTCACCTTGTTATTTTGTTTTTGTGTGATTTTTGAAAATTATGGGGTGTATCTTACATTTTTTAAGGTGAGTCTATTTTTGTATGATTTTTTTAAAGTGGGTTTTCTGTGGAATCTATCTACTGCATAAAAAGAGATCCATGTGCATAATGAAATTATTTTTATTGTCAACTGTGTAAAACCATTTTATTAAAAAATAATGCTTTTGATTAGAGCTATAAAATATTTGTATATTACTAATCAAAATATTATTCATACTTTTAAAATCGCTCATTAATTTTTTATTAAATTATTTATCTAACTTGATTTTATAACCAAGGCTAATAAATGTTTTCT
The DNA here is from genome assembly GCA_028023455.1 of Epiperipatus broadwayi. NCBI lineage: Eukaryota > Metazoa > Onychophora > Udeonychophora > Euonychophora > Peripatidae > Epiperipatus > Epiperipatus broadwayi. The sequence goes on from JAQFVV010006510.1 coordinate 451,521, forward strand.
TTATATAAAAATTACTAATTTTTTTTTATTAAAATAAATTTAATGTTTATCTATTATTAAATTATACAGCCTCTTTTTAAGCTTTTGTTTTTTTAATAGTATAAACATTTTAATGATCAGTGACTTATACTGATATACACATAATTTAGGATTTAAACTAAATAGATAAAGAGTTCCAAACAAACTTATGATTTCTTTACAGGTAACAAATTGAAGATACCGACCTAATTTTTGATCAGTAATTGGATATATATTTCTAGTTAAAACTTCTTTCAACCAGCAATTTGCAAATATGTTAACTACTTTCTATTTCTTTTCTTCTTATATGTAAAATATTAAAGAAACTTTTACCCAGTAATGGAATTGTCAAGACTGTCTTATCAATATACAGCCTCACTCCCATATCTCCTTGCACTGGACTCCAAGTCTTTATATATATCAGGAAGCCTGGATAATAAAAAGTCCTGTACAATATACACTTTTAGTTTGCTTTTTGAAAGTTTAACAAAAAAAAAATAATAGTTTTTTATTATTATTTCATTACACGATCACCTTGCATCTATTGATTACTCTGGTCAGAACAGGATGGCACTACAGTATGGAGAGTTTTGCCTCTTGTTTTAGTTTTTATTATTGTTATAACTTGCTGAGCAAGCTGTTAATATTGATGGTCAGAATCATAGTGCTCTTATTTTGCCCCAGAAAACAAGACAACATTTAAATAAAATGCATATTATGTAAATGCCCTAATTACATATTCCATTTCTTTAATATGGACTGCAAGATTCTTTTGTTGAATTTATGCTTCCTATCATCCCACTGAGAGTGAACCCATTTTTACACATGCTGAGGCAAAATGAGACAAAATTCTTACTTGTGTTCTACAGAACTGATTTGTTCTTTTTATGTGGTTATACAGATATATATGTTGTGCCACCCTTGGGGCAATATTCGATAAGATTTACTAACATACTCTGCATTGTAATAAGAACAATTCTGAATCAGATTTTATATACAAATTATAGGCTTTGCTTGGGAGATATCCTATTTTTTTCCATTATTTATAAATCTGTTTAAAGTAGGAGTGGTACTAAAGTTAACATTATATGTGTTAGCTCAGATTGTTTTTGAAAATGTATGGGACAATTATCCATGGTTTTGAATATTTTGTGGTCTGTTTGTTTTAGTATAAAACTTCTTAACAAATTCAAGTTTCTTTGAACTAATGTGGGCTTTGAACATTCTATCATCAGATTTTCAATGAAATGGATGGCTGAAGAGTTATAGGTTGGAGTAGTTTGAAACATGTCTATTAAAGTATGAAGATTAGCAAACTTAATATAAAGCTGATTACTTATTGTATATTTGTGTGGAGATAGTAATCTGAACCAACTGATAATTGTGGGTTTAGCATGAATTATGTATCATCATCATAATCATCAACCATTGTCAATCCACTACAAGTTAAAGGTCTCTCCAAGTTCAATCCATCTTCTCCAATCGTTAGCTTCTTTTCTCCACATCACCCTTATACATTTTCTTATTTCATTCATCCAACTCACATATGGTCTCTTTCTGGGCCTTTTAAAATTTCTTGGAATCCAGTTTAAGATTTCAATTGTTCATTTATTATCATCTCTTCTAGCAATAGGTCCAGCCCAACTCCACATCTTTTTAATTTTTTCAATGAGGTCAGAAACACCTGTTTGTTCTCTTACTCATATATTTTGTCTTCAATCTCTTCTGGTTACTCCCAACATACATCTCTTCATACTTTTGTGAGTGATCAAAAGTTTCTGTATGGCTCTTCTATTAAGTGTCCAAGTCTTAGATCCATAAGTAAAAACTGGTAAAATACATTTATTAAAGACCTTTCTTTTCAAACACATAGGCATATTTCCTTTTAGTATTAAATTATTTCTATTAAAGCACCCTAAGCAAGTTTAATTCTATGATTAATTTCATCCATTATGTTTCCATCTGTATTAATAATCGAACCAAGATATTTATAATTGATAACTTCTTCTTAATCAATCTTTATTTTCATATTTTGAGAAAATCCATTAAACATTACTTTAGACTTTTTAACATTTATCTTTAGTCCTATTTTCAAACGTTCATCTGATATTTCCTGCAACATTTTCTGCAGCTCTAAAACATTATTTGTAAAAACAACTACATCATCTGCAAAATCTAAATGACTTAAATAATCTCCATTTACTTTCAATCTTTTAGCTTTCCATTTTAATCCACAAAATACTTCTTGCAACACTGCTGTAAAATGTTTTGGAGATATTGATCACCCTGTCTTACACTCTTCTCAATATTGACTTCCCCAGTATCATTATGTAATCTTATTTTTTCTGTTGCATTTTTATAAATATTCTTTAAAATATGACAATATCGTGGATCTACATCTTGATAATCCAATGCTTTAATCACTGAATAAATATTTATAGAATCAAATGCCTTTTCATAATCTACAAATCCAAAGCACAATGGCAACTGATATTCATTTGTTCTTTCTATAATTTCTCTCAATACCTGGATATGATATACTGTACTAAAATCACTTTTAAATCCAGCTTGTTCTCTTGGTTGGTGGAAATCCAATGTTCTCTTTAGACAAGTTGTAATTATCTTGGTAAAAAATTTGTATAAAACTGATAAAAGGCTGGTAGGTCTGTAATTTTTAAGATCTTTATCATATTTTTTTAAATATTAATACTGCATTCTTCCAAACATCTGCTACATCTTTATCATTTAAACATTTGTTATATAACTTTGCTAAAAAAATTCCTATTTCTTCACCTGCTTCTTTTAATATATCAATTATAATTCCATCATTACCTGGAGCCTTTACTTTCTTCATACATTTAATTGCATGTCTCACTTCTTCATTTAAAATTTCTAGGCAATTCAGAATATGTAATAGATATAAAAGGTACTAGTTCTTTATTACTATATAATTCTTGATAAAAGTCTTCTACTCATTTCATGATGTCATCTCTCTTTTTAGTAATAATTTCATATTTTTTTCATATTGCATATATACTTCCCCTACCAATACCAAAATGTTGTTTCACACTCTTGAGACTTTTATTCTCTTCAACAGCTTTTCTTGCTAGTTCACAACAATAATGTATATTGGTGATTATTTATATTGGCAACATATGTGTGATCAGATGGATTAGTAATATGAGATGGCATGGAGAGTTGAGGGTCATGCGGAAGTATGAGTTTGAATCCCTTATATATTACATTATGTATGTTCACGTTGTGTAAGCATGTACAGTGTATTAAATTACATATTGAAACAGTGCATTAAAGATCTGCCCATTCCTTTCATATTTATATAAATGGATTATTTTCCAGTATATGAGGTGTCAGAATGACTAAATGTCAACATGGGTAGGATGACAACCTTGGCACTAAGGTGGGTTTTGAATGCTGCATCATCAGATTTTTAATGAAATGGATGGCTGAAGAGTTGTGGGTTGGAGTAGTTTGAAGCCTATCCATTATAGTATGAAGATTGGCGATCTTAATATAAAGCTGAGCACTGATTGTATATATGTGTGGAGACAGTAATCTGCACCTACTGATGATTGCTGATTTAGCATGAAATACGTACGGCATGGAGAGTTGAGGGTCATATGAAAGTCTGAGTTCGAATCCGTTATATAATATCAAGATAGAAGACATGCTCAGCACATTAAAACAATAATAAAAACAGCATAACCTTTTCGTGATTAAACGTTAAAAACGATTAAGTTCATAAATTATAATTAGCACAAGAAAAGATAAATATTTTTTCGATTTACAATAAATGTTTTTATTACATATATATATATATATATGTGTGTGTGTGTGTGTGTGTTCAAGTATACACTACAATCTGATTTAAAATGAGTACACATTTAAACATCAACAAGAAAATAATGAACACAAAATGGAATAACAAAATAATTGAAAAGACAACACAATAACAAACTTAGAGAGCAACCACGAAAATAATTTGAATGCACAAGATAAAGATATATTTAAGAGATGATTCACAATCGTGTTCATTCAAATGATTAGACAATAAAATTTAGGCATTTTTAATTTAATGTTTTTCAAGTCACAGATAACTAAAACCGTACATAATGAATTTATTAAAATGGAACAACGACTGCATATATATATAGTAAGACACGAATAATGTTTATTGAATATTTTTATTTAACACATTACACATCTGAGATTAAATATTCTCTAATTGTCTATCAAATCCTTCTTTTTCTTTTCACTTTATACTAAGTAATTAAAAAAACAAAACAAATTAAACTTATTACTTATTTCAAAACAAAAACAAATATAGTCCGGTGACTCACTCCCATGAATCATTAAAAGCTCTGGTAATTTGTTTTATGTCTCAAGTGTTATTATGGTCTACAGACTTTTTTACAACTTCAATGATTAAAAAAACAAATTCTTTGTTAATGCCATCCAAAATCCTTACATCTATTGGCTGAAATTTTTCATATCGGTTTGAAGTGTATTTCAGTCTTATATGCTTAATTATCACCTGCTTTGATATTATTTAATATTGCTGCTACATTCTTGTTATATAACAGTATTAAATCAATTTTAAACAAAAAAAAAAAAAAAATTCATTTATATGTGTGTTTTCTGAAAAAGATTACTTCAGTGAAATGTATATATAGGTGATTTTACTTTTATATATTTTTAAACAGAACACCTAAATTTTATTTTAAATAACTCCAATTTTTTGTAATAAATTTCAGTGTTTGTACTGAAATTATTCTGATATATAATTATTTATGAATATTTTATTTTACACTTGAATACAGCTCTACATTATTTAATGCTCTGGTAGTGCATAGTATCTTGGGGATAAAGTTCTCGGCCTGATTCCTATTCTGGCATTTCCGGGCGCTCAAACTTTTATTAAGTTCTGAGCACTGAACCAATCGATTACATATTTTTGTATTCGAATAGATAAATGTTTAAACATAAACGTAGTAAAATTTATTAATTGTAGCAATTATATTCTCTTTAAATCAATTTTTAAATTAACGTTATTTGATGTTAATTTTCTGTCTTCTACTTTTTTATTTCTATGTAAATTTTTATATTTAATAAACAATATTTTATAATTTTTTAAATCATCTTTCTTATCGGCTTTTCTAACAAAATGGTGAAATTCATTTTGAATTTGTTGTTATTGTTTTAAATGTAATGCTTTAAAATTCATATTTTGTTTTTCTAAATAAATGTTAGTACAGTATTTTTAAAAATATGTAAATACAATTTTTGTTTGAAAGATTTTCAAAAACAGTATGAACAATTCTAAAACTATCTTGTCAAAAATAATTACTGTATTTCTCTTTCTTCATCTCCTGATAAAAATGTTTCCAGAAAAAGCGTATAAAAATTAAAGCAGACATTAAAATTTAGAGTTGCCAATTGGTAGATGGAGAAAATTTAAACGATTTTTCCAATAGTGCTTTATACTCCGAATTAAGAATATGTAACAAACTCATCTACAAACTAATATTGAATGATTAACTAAATAAATCATTACGAACAATCTAATTGAATTAACAATTCCAAACTTCATAAAGATTTGGAATTTTTTCTTTAAATTTTACTCAGCTATAATACAAATCTACATTGATAAAATTGTAGCCAGAGGCATTACCAGGATAGTTCAAGATTCTGATTCTATCTATCTATCTATCTATCTATCTATCTATCTATCTATCTATCTATCTATCTATCTATCTATCTATCTATCTATCTATCTATCCATCCATCCATCCATCTATCTATCTATCTATCTATCTATCTATCTATCTATCTGTCTATCTATCTATCTATAGTAATATTCATATAATTCAATTTATTCTGTTAGAAGTACTTCCTATTATATTCCTTTTAGTCTTTGACTACTATATAACGTTGAATAATCACAACGAGACATTATTTTATAACTCCCATAATTCTATTCAGTTCTCCCACAATTCTATTATTTTAATGTTTAATGATTGACGATTTGAGAAATCGCCAAGTATTAATGGATAGTCAATCATCAAACATTAAAATAACAGAATTATGGGAAACTGAATAGAGTTATGGAAGTTATAAAATAATGTCTAGTTTTGATTATTCCATGTTATATCGTTATATAATTGATAAAGTCTAAAAGGAAATATAATTAAAATACTTCTAACAAAATAAGTTGAATTATATGAATATTACTGTATTTAATATATATCAAGTTGAAATTTATATATACTTTGAAAGTATACTGGCATCAAAATTAATATTTTAATATATCTAACATGTTTGTGCCATGTGATTTCTAATATATATATATATATATATATACATATTATAACCTTTTATTCCAGCTCTTAGACAATTGCGGCCATGTTGCATGTCGCTTTTCAGGTCGGACGGATTGGATGTTCCTCCACTCCCAGCTAACATTATCTCTAAAGCCTCTCTCAGGATCGATGATGATGGGATAGAACATCCATAATCATATATGCCAAATCACCAAATTGCAACTTCTATGAAAATATTGAGGCTAAACCTTATTTCAATAACTTATTAATAATTTCTAATAATGATATCTAATGAATGGGTTAATAAATAATCAATAGACTAAGAGAAGACTGAGAATGCATTAAAATAATAATAATACTCTTGGAAACTCATGGTTGTTAAAGAGAAGAAACTTTATGCTCAACTCGATTATAATTTATATTCTCAGCACACTTTCCACTTATTACCATTAAAGTCATAATTAATATTTTGTTTCAGGTTACAAATAGTTCTATGTCCATCTCCACTTTCCTGATCCATCCCTCCATTATCTTCACAGTCATAGGTCTATTGTACTACTATCTCTTTTACTCTCAAATTTTCCATCATACTAGCTCATTTATCTCCTGTGATAATCTCTTCTCAGGGTTTTAGAACAATATGGTCTGGAAGTCAAAGAAGCTACTATAGATTATTGGCAATAAACACTCTTATCGTGATCATCTCTGAAGTTGATCTTGGCTGACTTTAAGATAGCGAATGTCCACTTACACTAAAGCTTAAATAATTAAACTTGCATTAAATTTTACAAATAACATATTAGAAACACTTTCATCCTTAAAGAAAAATCACAAGGAAGTGCGTCTAGAGAAATGTTTGAATACAATGGATGAGGAAGGGATTTTATGTACATGCACTGCATCCACTATCTCCCAAGAACCATCCCACCATTCATGGTCTATACTTCAATTATACTGAATTATTTTTGGAGTATTGGTAATTTTGAGTCTTGCCATGCTACATAAGCTTAGAAAATTAACCATTTAAATAAATTTTACCTGATATGATTTCCCAAAATGAGGCTCCAAATATAAATAATAATGTATTAATGCATGATTGGATTTGAAATATCCAGATTGTAATAACCCACAAAACATCGAGACTTATGCAAATTTTTATTTTAAAAAAATTAACAAATTTTATTAACAAATATAACTCAATAAAATAATATGTACATTATTTCTATGGTTCACATGACCTTTCCCCTGTTCTACAACCGTAGGATAAACAAAAAGATCCCTAACCCAATTGTCAATTTTACGAGGTTTTAAAATACAAATATTAATTCTTAATTACTAGGGAATCATATTTGCCATGGAATAATACTAATAAAACAGACAGATAATGATAATAGTTACCTTCATGGATATTTTATTTTTAGTTTTAACTGAGACACAGTGAACATTAAATCCCCCCCCAGTGTTTAATGCTTTTAATTACTGATTTATTTTCTCACCCTTCATTATTTCAAAAATAACTCTCCCAATAGTAAATTTTAATAATTTCTCTTAATTATTTTAACTTAATATGCCACCGGATGCTTTACAATGGAAATATTTTATGTATGGTTGGTCTTCTTGCCATTAAATTAATTTTAGTTGCTTATCAAATGTCAAGAAATCGGTACTTAGCTTAATCATAATCATATGTGCATACAATCTATATTCATGTTCTTATGACAATAATAATAATAATAATAATAATAATAATAATAATAATAATAATAATAATAATAATAATAATAATAATAATAATAATAATAATAATAATAATAATAATAATAATAATAATAATAATAATAATAATAATAATACTACTACTACTGCTACTACTACTACTACTACTACTACTACTACTACTACTACTACTACTACTACTACTACTACTACTACTACTACTACTACTTCAGTACTTTTACCATTCCAGTGAAGTTCTCAGTGGGCTGTGGATATATTCTCTAGATAATTTTATATAGGCACTGCTTATGATGTTCACAGGTTTTATTTAATCCTTAAGTTTAATATTTATTTACATTATTATTCTTGGCTCTTATTGATCAATTAAAATTTATCAACAAAGCAATGTTCAGGTATACTAATCGCCCACACACTATCTGCACTCATCCTGACATCAAATTGAGTTTGTGACCCTGTAACCAACATTTAAAAGTAATACTTAGCAATAGCTGTAATTCTAACACCTGTAAGGAATGTCAACATTAATATGAGGATAGACAGTGACCCAAATAAGAGAAAATATCTTTTCACTAAGGTTGAGGTATGCTAGGATTTATCACTAGTCATACGGGGAGACTTCAGTATACCTACTAACCTCTGACCATCAATATAGAATTCATCTTACAGTGTAGAAAATAAAAAAGTAGGAATCTCTTCCACTGTATTTAAATACTTTATAAAAAACGGAATAAAAATCTTAGTGAGCAAGCTAAACTATAATTCCATTAGCTTGTTGGGAACTCTTTGTCCATCCACGTATAGACAGGTCTAACACCAATTTGTATAAGTAAAATTTTCACAACTACATTCCTCTTGTGAAATAGTAGTCTAGAACATTAGCCAACAATTTTTTCAAGCTTTAATTAGCTTATATAACTTTAACTTTACCGTAATAATAATAGTAATAAGAAATGCGTATTAAATTTTTAAAACTTTCTCTCTGCACTTTTATACCATAATGATGATGTTTTAGCCCAACATTCACACAACCTTTATAAAACATATCAATAAGTCTAAGCATTTGATAATAATACCTGATCTGATTCAAAACATTTTACTTAACAATATCTCTCACTCTCTTCATAAAAAAAATGTAA